>CM053789.1:34748737-34938737 GCA_028749045.1 Cupressus sempervirens | reverse complement strand
GACAATGATCTTGAAGTGGTTGAAGCATTTCTCACAAAGAAATATACAAGAAGAAGAGGAAAATAAAAAGGTAAAGTTTCTTTAATCTATTTTTCATGTGAAGAAATACATCATATTACAGCTAGGTGCCCAAACAAGAAAAACAAGGATGAAAAGAAAAGTCACAAGTGCAATGACAAGAAGAAATTTAAAAGTCACAAATCTTTCAAAGACAAAGGTAAGAAGACATGCTTTATGGCTAATGATTCTAAAGATTCAGATAGTAGTGAAGATGAAATTGTTTACATTGTTGTAAAAGATGAATTTGATAATGATGAAGAAGAAGATGAGATGGCACTTACCTCTCATGTGAGAAAAAATGATACATGGATTATAGATAGTGGATGTTCACATCATATGACTACAGATAAAGAAAATTTTGAAAACGTTGAAGACTATGATGGTAATAATGCAAGGTTTGGAAATAATGAGCCTTGTTGTATAAAAAGAAGAGGCAAAAATTCTTTAACCAAAGAACTTGTATGTGATAATGCATATTAGGTTGAAGGACTAAAACACAATCTATTAAGTGTAGCTCAACTGATTAACATCAGATTTAAAGTGGAATTCATGCATGCCAAAGCAAGATTGCTGGATGAAAAAGGAAAGCTAATTGGACCAAACAAACAAACTAAAGGTAACTTATTTTATCTTGAACTTGGTGAATGCTCATTCTTTATTGCTCAAGTTGAAGAACATTGGGTATGGCATAAAAGGTTGTGTCATGTAAACTCTGACAATATGGTAAAAATAAGTAAATTTAGAAAAGTAAGAGGCATTCCTAATTTGAAGAAACCTGATGTTGGTCTATGCAAGAATTGTCAGATTGGTAAGATGGGAGGGACTAGCTTTAAAAGTAAAAACTACCAGTTTGAAGATATTTTGGAAATTGTGCATACTAATTTGTGTAGACCCATTGGTGTAGAAAGTTATACTAGAGAAAAATTCTTTATTCTTTTTGTTGATGACTACTCTAGAATGATGATTATTATGTACGTAAGAGAGAAGTTAGAAACATTTGAAAAGTTTAAATGTTATTTAGCAAAAGTGGAAAAGGAAATAGGGAAAATATTGAAATGCTTGAGATCAGACAGATGTGGTGAATTCATATTTAATGAATTCAATAACTTTTTCATTGAAAGAGGAATCAAAAGGCAGGTATCAACTCCTGGAACTCCTGAGCAGAATGGAATAGCTAAAAGGAGGAATAGATCCATCATGGATTGTACAAGAACTTTGATGATTGAAAAGAACACTGCTATCAAATACTGAAAGGAAGCAATAGGCACTATAGTTCATACCTTAAACTGAGTACAATTGAAGGACACGTTCAAAACCCCTTATGAGTTATGGTATGGCTATAAACCTAATGTAAGCCATCTTAAAGTATTTGGAAGTAAATGTTACATTATGAAAGAATCTAGTAAAGGTAAATTTGATGCTAAAGAAGATGAAGGAATATTCTAAGGATATTCTTCCAAAAGCAAGGCATATAGATGTTTGAATTTTTCTACTCATAAATTTATACAAAGTGCACATCTAAAAGTTGATGAGTTTGCAAAAAAGACATAAGAAGAAAGCAAGAAGGAACTTGAAGATTACAAGAGATTTATTTTTATTTACACTTTGCCAGATATATTTGTTAATAGAAAGACTATATCTATCAAGCCCATCCTAGCTATTGAGTTATGAGAAGTTCAAACCAAGTCACAAGGACCCAACTCATAGCCTAAAGCTACCGAGTTAATAGCTACGAAGCCTGAGCTACCAGAACCTAAAATTGAAGCACAAGAAGATAATAATGCAATTCATTCAAAAGGCAAGGAACCTGTGCTAGCCAAATATGTTAGGAGGCATCACACACTAGATCAGATTATTAGAGACAAATCTGAAGGTACCATGAAAAGAAGTAAGCTAAAAGGTACATGTTTACTTATTGATGTTGAACCTAGAAATGTCAAAGATGCATTGGAAAATGAAAGTTAGATTGAAGCTATGAATGAAGAGATATAGAAAATAGAGAAGAAGAAAACCTAGACTCTTTATCTAGGCCTAAAGACAAAAATGTGATTGGAACTAAATGGGTATTCAGAAATAAGTTAAATGAATATGGACAGGTATCAAGAAAAAAAGCTAGATTGGTGTGCAAAGGATATTCTCAAGAAGAAGGTGTAGATTATGGAGAGACTTTTTCTCCTAATGCAATATTGGAAGGTATTAGGAAATTACTAGCATATGCAACACATAAAGCATTTAAAGTATATCAAATGGATGTCAAGTCTACATTTCTCAATGGTATTCTTGATGAAGAAGTCTACATTGAGCAACTCAAAGGCTTTATTGACCCAGACAAGAAGGACATGGTCTATAAGTTACACAAAGCTCTATATGGTCTAAAACAAGCTCCTAGAGCATGGTATGTAAGACTACATAACTATCTTATTCAGATTGGTTTTTAAAAGACTAATGATAATAGTAGTTTGTACATCAAGCAAGGACTAGATAACAATATTGTTTTGGAAAAAATATTTTTGGATGATACTTTTTTTATAGGAAATGATGATCAATGTAAATAATTCTCAAAGAAAATGAACAAATAATTTGAAATGTCTATGTTTCGAGAGATTAAATTCTTTGTTGGTCTTTAGATTTAGCAAAGCAAGAATGGTATCTACATCACTCAATCAAAGTATATGATGGAGATACTCAAGAAATTTGGTATTGAAGACTCTAAATTATTTGGAACCCCCATGTGTACAGGGATAAAGCTTACAAAGGATGGTGATTCAAAAAAGGTAGATCAGACCTTATATAGATCAATGATTGAAAAATAGCAATATGTTGTTCATACAAGGCCTAATATTGCTTTAGTAGATGGTATAGTAGCAAGATTCTTAGCTAAACCCAAGAAAAATCATATGATGGTAGTGAAAAAGATTTTGAGATACTTGAAAGGAACTGAAGATTATGGATTGTGGTATAAACTTGGAGGAAACCTGGATTTAAAAGTTTTTATAGGTGATGATTGGGCAATAAACATTGATGACAGAAAGAGTACAAGTGGAGGTGCATTATTTCTTGGCAAAAGATTGGTATCTTGGACAATTAAAAAGAAAAATTGTACATCTCAATCAACAGCAGAAGCAAAGTATGTTGCAAAAACAATAAATTGTTCTAAAATTGTTTGGTTTAAACAATTTTTGGAAGGCATGAAGGTAGAGATCAAAGAACTAGTTATCATGTTCTATGATAATAGAAGTGCAGTTAACATTTCAAAGAATCCAATGATGCATTCCAAAACCAAGACTATTGCTATTAAATATCACTTTTTCAGAGAATTGGTGCAAGATAAGGAAATTAGATTGGAATATGTTCATACAAAGGAATAGATTGCTAACATATTCATAGAGCCACTACCTAAGGATGCATTCCTTTATCTAAGAGCTAAGCTAGGGGTCATTCCCCTATTTGAAGCTCACTAAAATAAAGTTTTAGTGATGCATCAATAGGAACCGAGTTGAAGATCTGTCAATTGATGCAACAAAGTCAAGGAAATATTGCATATGAATCAATATTTAAAGTTCATTGAAACTTATTTGATATAAGTTGTATTTGGCATGTGTTGTCAAAGAGGGAGAGTTCAATATCATACCTTTCTAAAATTTCAAGATGAAGATAAGGAAGAAAGAGCTTACTATTATATCTTTCCAGAATTAGTTAGAGGGAGAGATTACTATGAAAGAGGGAGAGTTTATGATCATAAAGGGAGATTCTTGTAGATAACTAAAGTCTGAGATGTAAAATCTAAGAGGGAGAAAAATTTCTATCAGAGAAAGTCTTGTTCTCAAATTTCATCATGCTATGACATGTTGTGTTGCCATCAATGCCAAAGAGGGAGATCGTTGGATACAATTATCCAATTATGTGTTGTCTTTGATGTTACACAAATGTTATACTAGTTATCTGTCAGTATCTACCGAGCTCAGTTGGTTTTCAAGATGATTTTCAATGCCTATCAAGAATTCTTAGACTTTACCTTGTGTAGATAGTGTCTACCAAGCTCACTTAGTTGTCGAAGGAAAATATGGAGATAATAATTTTTATCGAGCTCTCAAGATTAGTGAAGGAAAGTTAGTGTTTACTGAGTTTACTTGATAACTCAAGGATTTCAAAAATTTTGTAGTGTTAACTGAGCTTATGATGGTTAATTTAGGAAATCATTTCTGAAATAGTGTTTACTGAGTAGGGTCAGTCAATGAAGGAATCTGTTAATTTGTGAATTAAGGCTTAAATATTTTAAGTATTATTTCTAGCCAACTATGGTAATGATTATAGGTGGTTATAACTTGTAAATGAGCTAACTTGATAATTTGAATGGTATATAAGAAAGATCAAATTGTGAATTCTAAGTGTGAGAAGTGGAATTGATACGATATGAATGTGAAGCTGAACTAATTCTTTGTGAGAGCAAATTTTGAAGAATGATCAGATAAACTTGAGGAGCAGCAAAGATATATTCGATCAAGGAGGATCTAATGGTGTAGAACAGAGATCTGTAATCAGCAATTTTAGTTGCATCTCATTTAGGTGATTTCATTGTTACTTTCTGATGTAGGAGCATCCAGAGGTATAAGGGCAATCCTGTGTCACCCAAAAAAAAATACCTAGACATAGTTTTTGTTTCATGTGTTTTCATTTTTGGATACCCATTTGGGTCAAATAAAGGTTCCAACTCTCACAGTTCCACTATTAGTGTTTTGGGTTAGATTTTTTAAGCACCTTGGGATACGTGTAAATGCCAAAAAAAGGACTATGTAATTGACAAATAATTATGGCGAGTTAGAAGGTGTAAATTGGAGGGATGATTAAAATTATAATTTAAAACATTTCAAAAAAAAATCAGGTCAAAAGGCTACATGGTTTGAAAGTTATCGTAGTTTTTTGATTTCTAGAGACCTCTTAAGAATGTTTCAAAGTAAGGTTTGACGCACTAAATGACCTCGTATGGGCTTGAAAAATGGGAGATGAGAAAATCTCATCCATAGGGCTATAGAGCACTCCAAGAAATTTTTGAAAATGTAAATGGTTCGTCAATCAGAGCTACAGTTCAAAAGTTATGCCTCCCAGAAGTTTGGCTAACATTTTTGGATTCTTCTAATTTTGCACTGACTTCTAAACTGACTTCTAGAGCCTTCCATTTTGGCAGTGGATGCCAACTAGAACTTTCTAGAATGTATTCTTAATTCTTGACCCTTTGGGGTCTATTTAAGAACATTTTTGGCATTGTAAAAGGGAAGTTTAGAGTTGAGTTTGAGAGAACATACTGGGAGAAGAAATTATCTCCAGATTTAAACTATTGTAAGCCCATAGGGCATGTTTTGGAGTCTTTTTTCTCCGCATTGTGTATTGGCATATTTTCAAAGTTAATAAATTTTTCCCTTTCTTTTTTTTTCCATTCTATACTTGGGTTGTGTCTCCATCAAGTGGTATCAAATTAGGTTTTCCTGAGTGTGTAGACAGAGTGCTAACTGTGTGGTAGTTTGCACCAAGACTGTGTGGTTGTGGGTTTTGAGTTAAGAAGAATGCCTCCATGAAGAGAGCAAGTTGGAAGGGTTAGAGCTATTAATCTTGAGGAGCTTAGAGCCCTCTAAAGGCAGGTTCGAGTGTTGCAGGAGGAGCTCTGTAGAGGAACAAATGTTGCCGCAAGAGACGAAAGTGAGGACGACAATGAAGAAGAAGAAATTAGGCCAAAAGGGGAAGTTCTAAATTAGGAAAAGGAGAGGCTTTTTAGGGCCATTACTAAGTTTTTAAAAAGACCTAAAATTGATGTGGGTGTATTTTCAAGAAATCTAAAACCAAATGATTTGATCGACTGGATCAATGAACTGGAGGAGTACTTTGAGTATGAGGATATTAGGGATCTAGATATGGTTAAGTTTGCAAAGGACAAACTAAAAGGCCATGCCAAAATTTGGTGGCAAGAGGTTCAATTGGAAAGAAATAGAAGAGAAAAGGAGAAGATCACAGGGTGGGATTGCATGGTGGACAAACTAAAGAAGCAGTTCATTCTTGTTGACTACGAGCTTGATTTGTTTAAGAAGATGAATGGGTTAAAGCAAGCAGGAAAATTAGTTCAAGAATATACAGAGGAGTTTTACCGACTTTTGATTAGAGTAGGGAATGCAAAAGAAAATAAGGAGAAGGTTGCTCATTATATTAGTGGGTTGTGACCTAGCATCTAGGAGGAATTAAGTTTGGTAAGAATCACTAGTGTTGAAGAGGCTTACTAGTTTTCCCTGTGAGTTGAAGAGAAGCTAAATAAAAAGTTTGAAGGGAGACAAAGAGGGCATAGTTAAGGAGGAAGGGGTAGTAGTAGGTCATCTAGAGGTTGAAATGAGACCCAAAAGAAAAATGAATATGTGGGTACTAGTAGGAACCAGAGGAACGAGGATTTCAACCGCTCCCATGATCAAAACTTTGGAGATCAAAGAGGAAGAGGAAGAGGACATGGACAAGGTTTAGTAAGATGAGGTTTTTTTGGTACCTATTTCCATTACAATGAACAAGGTCATCATGCCTTTGAATGCCCTCAATGACAAGGAAGGACAAATAGGAGAGCTGAGGGCCAAGCTAGGTTTTCTCATGTGGATGAGGATGCACATTCATCACATTTAAAAGATGCAGAAAGAGGAGAGACTTTAGTAAATGAAAGGGTCCTACTAAGTGGTGAGATTGAATTAGGACAAAGGAGGAGTCTATTTCATACCAGGTGCAAGTGTGAGGATAAATGTTACGATGTGATCATTGATGGTGGTAGCGCTGACAACTTGGTGTTAGAGGAGATTTTCTCTAAGTTGAAGCTCAAGAGGTAGAAACACCCCCAACCCTATCAGATCGCTTGGGTGAAGGATGATCATAAGTGAACAATTTTTAGTGAAGTTCAAAATTGGGAGTTACCATGATGAAGTTCTCTGTGATATTATTCCAATGGATGTCTACCATCTATTGTTGGGAAGACCATGGTAGTTTGATAGGCATGCAGTATATGATGGTCATCCAAACACATTCTCTCTGAAAAAGGATGGAGTTCACCATAAACTAAAACCCACGATAAAGGAAGGTGAAAAGGTATGCAATAGTGCTAGGATCTATCTTGTTGATGGAAGAAATTTTTTAGATGGCATGAAACATTAGCGTATGTGTTATGCTTTGATTCCTAGAAAAGATAAGGAAGGTAGTAGTGAAATACCACTTGAAGTTTTAGATTTATTAAGTGAGTTTGGCGATATCATCTCTGATAATGTTTCAAAAGGATTGCTACTAGTAAGGCAAATCAGTCATCAAATAGATTTAATCCCTAGAGCTACTTTGCCTAACAAGGCTACTCATAGGATGACTCCTACTAAAACTAAAGAGTTAAACAGCCAAGTTCAGGAACTATTAAGGAAGGGTTTGATTTGAGAGAGCTTGAGTCCATGTGTAGTAATAGCACCAAAGAAGGATGGAGAGTGGAGAATGTGTACAGACTCTTGAGCTATAAATAGGATAACCATCAAGTATCTATTTCCTTTGCCAAGAATGAATGATCTTATGGACTACTTGAGTGGAGCTCAGTACTTTACAAAGATATATCTCAAGAGTGGGTATCACCAGATATGGATACAAGAAGGAGATGAGTGGAAAACTGCCTTCAAGACCAAGGAGGGTCTTTATGAGTGGCTATTCATGCCCTTTGGATTGATGAATGCCCCAAGCACCTTCATGTGGCTTATGAATGAGGTACTTAAGAAGTTCTTGAGAAAATTTGTTATTGTCTATTTGGATTATATTTTCATTTTCAGCAAGACCTTGGAAGAACATTTCTTGCATATTCATAGCATCCTTGAAAGGTTGAGGGAAGAGAAACTATTAATTAATCTGAAGAAGTGTAGCTTTGCTAAAAAAGAGTTAGTATACCTGGGGTTTGTTGTATCACCTGAAGGTCTCAAAATGGATCCAAAGAAGGTAAAAGCCATCTTGGAATGGCCTACTCCAAGATCTGCTACTGAGGTGAGATCATTCTATGGTCTGGTTAGTTTTTACAAGAAGTTCATTAAGAATTTCAGTGTCATATGTGCACTCCTGACCGACACAATAAGAGGGGATAGGAAAGAGTTCAAATGGACTACGACAATTGCGAGAAGTTTTGAATTTTTGAAGAAGAAGGTGATAGAACAACTTGTGTTGGCACTTCCTTATTTTAGTAAGGTTTTCTAGGTGGATTGTGATGCTAGTGGTAGTGGCATTGGGGCTGTATTGAGCCAAGAAGGTAAGCCTATTGGATATTTTAGTGAAAAATTAAATGATGGAAAGAAGTATTCTATTTATGATCAAGAGTTCTATGCAATAGTTCAAGACTTAAAGAAATGGAAGCATTGTTTATTGCCATTGGAATTTTTTAAATATACTAATCACCATGCATTATAGTACCTAAATAGTCAAGGTAAATTGAACTAGAAGCATATGAAGTGGGTAGAGTTCTTGCAGAGCTATACATTTGTGTTGAAGCATAGAAGTGGAAAGTCTAATAGGGTTGCTGATGCATTGAGTAGGAAGTAGTTGTTGCTTATAGTAATGCAAGTTGAAGTATTTGGGTTTGATGAACTCAAGAATCTGTACCCTAAGGATCCTAATTTTGCTAAAGCAGGGAAAGCTTGTAAAGAACCTGTTGCTGTAGACAGAACCGAGTGGCTAGACTATTTGATTCAGGATGGTATTTTGTTTAAAGGAAATCAATTGTGCATTCCAAAGAGTTCCATAAGGGAAAATTTGATTAAGGAGAAACACAGTGGAGGGATGGTAGGGCATTTCGATCAAGATACAACCATTGCCATTCTTAGAGAACATTATTTTTGGCCTCAAATGTCACAAGATGTGAAGAATTTTTTATAGAGTTGTTAGGTTTGTCAAGTGGCCAAGGGATTTAGTCACAACACTGGACTATATCAGCCATTGCCTATTCTACTAAAGCCATGGGAGGACATACGTATGGATTTTTTTCTTGGATTACTGAGGACAGAAAGGGGTAATGACTCAATATTTGTGGTGGTTGATAGCTTCTCCAAAATGGCATATTTCATTTCATGCCACAAAACTCATGATGTCATCCATATTATAGACTTGTTTTTCAAAGAGGTGGTGAGACTACATGGTCTCCCAAGGAGTATAGTTTCTGACAAAGATATTAAATTTGTGGGGTATTTTTGGAGAACATTGTGGAAGAAGTTGAGAATGAACTTGAAATTTAGTTCCACACATCACCTGCAAACTGACAGCCTGACAGAAGTGGTAAATAGAAGTCTGGGAAATTTGCTAAGATGTTTAGTTGGGGATAAGCCCAAGGGATGGGATTTGATTCTACCACAAGCAAAATTTTCTTATAATAACTCTATAAATAGGAGTAATGGTATAGCACCATTCCAAATTGTATATGGAAGTAGCCCAAGGACTGCACCAGAACTGAGGAAGATGGAGCAAGGGGAGAGGACGAGTGTTGAAGCAAAAGAATTTGCTGAACATATCAAGTGTCTACATGAGGAGGTCTAGGCACACATTACCAAGATGAATCAATAGTATAAAGCTAGGGCTGATCAAAGGAGAAGACATAAGGAGTTCCAAGTAGGGGATCTAGTCATGGTACACTTGAGAAAGAAAGATTTCCAGTAGGTACTTACAATAAGTTGAAGATGAAGAAATTTGGCCCCTGCAAAATTCTAAAGAAACATGACTCAGGAAATGCATATGAGGTGGAGTTGCCAAATGGAATTCACATTTCTCCTATCTTCAACATTGAAAACTTAACAGAGTATCATGATGATGGTGTAGATGAGGGGTTGATGCTAGAGCCATGTCAAATTCCTACTTCTAAGAAGGAGGAGATATAAGAGATTCTGGATAGTCATGTGGGCAAGAGTACCAGAAATAGGAAGTATGAAGAGTATCTATTTAAATGGAAAGGGTGACCGATAGAGGACTCAACTTGGATATTAGCAACTGAGGTTTCCCATTTGGGATTTCCTCTACCATCCATAAAGTAATAGGGTCACTTTTCAATCTACCTTGGGTGTCTGATGCAAGAGCAGCCAGAGGTATAAGGACAATCTTGTGTCACCCAAAACAAAATATACCTAGACATAGTTTTTGTTTCATGTGTTTTCATTTCTAGATACCCATTTGGGTCAAATAAAGGTTTCAACTCTCGCAGTTCCACTATTAGTGTTTTGGGTTAGAGTTTTTAAGCCCTTGGGATACATGTAAATGTCAAAAAAATAGGACTATGTAATTGAGCCATAATTATGGTGAGTTAGAAGGTGTAAATTGGAGGGATGATTAATATTGTAATTTATAACATTTCAAAAAAAGAATCAGGTCAAAAGGCTGCATGGTTTGAAAGTTATCATAGTTTTTCAATTTTTGGAGACCTCCTAAGAATGCTTCAAAGTCAAGTTCAAGGCACTAAATGACCTTGTACGGGCCTAAGAAATGGGAGAGGATCAAAGCTCATTTGTAGGGCTATAGATCACTCTAATATCTTTTTAGAAATGTAAACAGTTCATCAATCAAAGCTACGGTTCAAAAGTTATGCCTCCCAAAAGTTTGGCTACCATTTCTAGATTCTTCTAATTTTGCATCGACTTCTAAAGCGACTTCTGGAGCCTTCCATTTTGGTAGTGGATGCCAACTAGAACTTTCTAGAATTTATTCCTAATCCTTAACCCTTTGGGGTCTATTTAAGAACATTTTTGGCATTGTAAAAGGTAGTTCAGAGTGGAGTTTGAGAGAATGTACTAGGAAAAGAAATTATCTCCAGATTTATACTATTGTAAGCCCATAGGGCATGTTTTGGAGTCTATTTTCTCCACACTAAATTTATTGGCATATTTTCATAGTTAATAAAGTTTTCCCTTTCTTTTTGTGTCCATTCTATACTTGGGTTGTGTCTCCATCACTTTCTAATCATTGTAGCAGTGATTGCAAAATCTCTTAATAGTGTTGGTCTAACAGACATTTTGTAAATCCTCTAACAAGGTGACAGTTCTGTTGAATTTTTCAAAATACCTTTGACAAGGCCACCCCTAATAGGGTGATAATATCATCTAATAGGGTCACAGCTAATAGTGTATTTTGTAACCTTTAACAAGGTTGGCTCCTAAGAAGGCTCACTTCAAAAGAGTGAAAATCAGTAGCTAGTTACATTGGTGGTTTTTCCCATATTGGGTTTCCACATTAAATCTGGTGTCTCTTGTGTTCATGCTACTACTTTTATGGTTGCAAGTTATTTTATGCATGTTAAGATCTATTAAGGTTAACATTCATTGCACTTACCGAGTTACAACATTTTCATGAATGTTTAATGAGTGACAGCAATAAGTGATTTATTTGACATCTAAGGGATCTGTGGATTTGTTTTTTATGGTAACTAATTCACCCTGCCTCTTAGTTACTCCATCTACATTTCCAATACCCCTAAACCTAAAGGACCTATTGAATCCTCAATCAACTCTTCTAATAAATCTTCGATGATAAATTGTCTCCCTTTCTATGTCCTTCACTTCTTGGATTTTAGAGATCAAAATAGTTTTTTACAACTTGAGTTCCTCATCACAAATCTCAATAATGAACTAATTCATGAGATCTCCATCTACCATATTATTCAAAGTTTCTATCAAGATGTTAACTTCTTCTTTCTTTCTTTCAAGGGATTTAGTTTGGCCTTCTTGATAGTAAATTGACTAATTTAATAATTCTTTAATTTCCATAGTGGTCTAGTCTCTCTAGCTGACTAGAAATTGAGGTGGAATGTCCAAAGGGTTGAATTCCTCATCTAGATTTGAAATAGAAATAATTGAGTTGAGGTGGGGTGGAAAATCCCTAATTTCCACTTCCTCTACCTTATCCTCTAGGTGGGTTGAGAATGTCTCATCTTCAATATTCCATATATTTTGAGTGTTTTTTCTCATTCTCTAGTTTCCCCCAAGATGGGGGTGAGACAAAACCAAATTCTGATAACCACTAAAGAGGCCTTCAGCTATTCATAGTTTAATAGTAATAAATTTATCATGAACACTAATATCTAGGTTTTTAGAAAGTAAATTCCATCATATCCTCAAAATAATTCCTTGAGTTAGCCTCAAGGCTTTCTCAAATAATTATAATACGACCTCACTAAGATATTTCAAAATATTACATCTTTTCATAATTACATATTAGTATCGGCTCACAATCTTTATAAATTATCACATGCGTGACGTTTTTCCTTGCACACTCACTAATGCCATCACTAGGCTATCTTCTATTACACTCTAACTATGCTCATCCCGATTCTATCCCAATTAAGAGATTTAATAAATCATTAGAAACCACTTATTAGGTATTTTATCTTCTTATCATCTTCTATAAGTCTTGAATAAATTTTTCATGTCTTTGGTTCTCTATTCACAAACTTGTCCACATCACTAGGAGACAATGTAGAATACATCCTTAAGTATGCTTAACCTAATCATTAATACATAGTTCGTGTGACCTTGTTCTCTATCTACTGCTCTATCAGTCTTCACATAAACATTACAATGATAAACATAGTCATGAATGCAGCATGTCAATCATGTACATACTCTTTGCAATGCGTAGGATACTCCCCCAAAGGAATACCACTAGAATTCATGCTAACAATCTCTACCTTTTGCATTGATGGGAACATGGACAAAAATATCTAAGTTCAAAGAATACCAAATCAAAATTTTTTGATACTACTATTGTTCTCTTGTTTTCAAATCCTCTTTATCAATCAAATCTATAACTCATAGGAACACTTAACTCTATCTTCTTCCTCATTCTAAGGATAGACATCAGTTGTTCATACTTCTCCCCCATTAATATAACTCAATGTTTCTCCCATTGATATTAATAAATACATGAACAATTATCTCCCATTGTTACATATCTTTCTCATGCATGAATCTCCCATTTACTACTAGAAGATGTCATTCATGTGATCATCTCCTTGTTTGATATCAATGAAAAAGGATTGATTATGTCAATCATCTATTCCAAGTCTTCAACCACCTCAAGTATCCAAAGAAACTTTTAAATACCAACTACCAAGAGTCCTTGATGACTCTTCTCATTTGAAATGCTTTCCCATATAGGAAGCATAAACATTTAGTCCAAATAAAAAACAGTGCTCTATACCATTGGATTGATGAATTCTCTGCATCATCTACTCAAAAGTAGGTAGGGGCATAACCCCAAGGATACCTCACAAATAATCAAATTTACCTTTAGGCAAGGGCTTTGTAAATATATTTGCAATCTTCTGTTTTGTACTTACATACTCTAATATGATCTCTTTCTCTCACTTTTCTCTCTCAAAACATGATACTTAATAGATATATGCTTAGTCTTAGAATGCAACACATGATTCTTAGACATACTCATTATACTTGTCTTATCACAATGTATGATAATAGGTTTTAAACATCATATCCCAATTTCCTTCAGCATCTATTTCATCACATGATCTTATTGCAATTTTTTGTTGCTGCTACATACTCTACTTGCACTATACTTTGTGAAATACAATCATGTTTTCTTTCTTTGCTAGGAAACCAATATTCCTCCAAGAAAAAATGCTCCACTACTGGTGCTCTTTTTATCATCCATAATGCCTTCCCAACCTACATTAATATATGCATACAAAGTCAAATCACTTGATCTATCATACTACAATCTAAAATTAGACTTACCCTTCATATATTTGAATACTCTATTTACTATTACATAATGTAATTCTTTAGGATCATCTTCATATCGTGTTACTATCCCAACTACATTTTCTATATATGGTCTAGTGTGAGTCAGATATTGCAAACCTTCAATCATATATCTATACTTTTTCTTCTCAACTGTAGATGTCTCATCTTTGCTAGATATCTTGTGACTAGTTATCATAGGTGTACCAAACAAGCTTACAACATTCCAAGCCATATATTTTCAATAAATGTTTAAAATACTTAGCTTATAATAAGAAAATACCATCACTATTCTATAAAATCTATATACTGAAGAAAAAACTCATCTCACCAATCAAACTCATCTCAAATTCATTCTTTATTTCATCAAAAAACTTATCACTTGCTTAATCATTACCTCCAAATATTATGTCATCAAAAAATATCACAATGATTAAAAATCTTCTCAATTGCTTTTAAATAAAAATTACTATGTTTTGTACCTTTTATCAAATCCCAATCTTTCCAAATATTTATCCAATCTTTCATCCTACATTCTAGGCACTTGCTTTAGACCATAAAATTATTTCTTTAATATGCATACCATGGTTTTTCTTCTATCAAAGGGAATCCTTCAAGCTACTCAATGTGGACCTCTTCTTCAAGTTCTCCATTTAGAAATGTGGAGTTTACATCCATCTAATATACTTTGAACTTCTTACTTACTACGTAAGTGAAGAACTCTCATATGTCTTCAAGTCTAGAAATAGGGGCAACAGTCTCCTCATTGTCTATGCCTTTTTATTATGAATATCCTTTGCATACCAATCTTTCTTTATTTTTCAAAACCTCACCTTGTTCATTCATCTTATTTCTAAAAACCCATTTAGTTCCTATAACATTCTTGTCTTTAGGTCTAGAAGCCAATTCCCATGTCTCATTCCTCAGAATCTAATCTAGTTCTTCCTTCATTACTTGATCCAATGGTCATCCTTACATGCCTCATCTGCACTCTTTGGTTCAACTTGATAAATTAAGCATAGTTCTTCATGTACTTTATTTCTTGTCATAACTCCTTTGTCTTTGTTTCCAGCAATCTAATTAGTGGGATGATTCTTTGTCAAATTATTGTTTGATGTAAGTGTTGTTTTTTTAGATCTTATTTCTTCTCTAGGTTTAGATATTTGTTCAACAACTTGAACATCATTCTACAAATCATTGTTAGTCTCAAAGAACACTTCAATATTCTCTCTAATAGGTTTAGGATTGTCTTCTTCTTTTTCAATAATATTCACTAAAGTTATCTCTTCCATTGCTTCCTCAATCAATTTGAGCTCATTATTTTTGTCATCACTATCATTCATAAATTTTTCCATACTTTTTTTAAATTTGTCATCATCATTAGAAAGAGAATCCTTTATAGTTTTTGTTACTCTCTTAGGACATTTGGGTGAAAAATGACCAAATTCTTCACATGTCCAACAAGAAAAAAATTCATACCTTCTGACTCTCTTTTCATAAGTAGATAAATTCCTTCTTTGATCTTCTTGTCTTCTCTAGATCTAGAAACTAAATCTTATGTTATGCACATAGTTATGATATGTCACCAAGGAACTCCATCTTTTGTATATCAAAATTAACTCCATCAAGCTTCAAAATTTCTTTTCTAAAGCTACCTGCCATTGATCTCCTTAAGTTTTTAAACTATTTCTTCAAAGACCTGATACTTTAATACTAATTGTTAGAATGTAAATCCCACCAAGATAACTGAGAGGAGTGGGGTGGGGGGGGGGGTTGTGAATTAGTTATCCAACTATCAAAACATTTATCAACCTCATTAGTCCTTAACCATATGAGTAATATAATTAGAAATCAAGAGAAGATATAAATACAAAATATCGATAGATATGTTAACTAAGGAAACTCTTCATCAGAGGGAAACCCCGGTGGGCATGGTACCCACAAAATGATGTACTAATATAAAAGTTCTTTATAATAAGATGGACTCTATTAGCAGCCAATGAATCACATACTTCATCAAAAGGAAAATAGCCTTCCTTTATACCATATCCTCAAAATAATTCCTTGAGCCAGCCTTGAGGCTTTCTTAATTAATTATAATAAGACTTCACTAAGATATTACAAAAAAATACATCTTTTCATAATTAAAAATCACTATTGGCTCATGGTCTTTACAAGTTCTCACATGTGTGACCTTTATACTTGTGCACTTACTGATTGCATCACTAGGCTTTCTTCTATGAAGATCTAACTGTGGTCATCCCAATTCTATCCCAATTAAGAGATACAAATCAATCATTAGAAGCCATTTATTAGGTACTCTTTCTACTCACTATCTTCTATAAATCTTGAATAACTTATGCATGTCTTTGATTCACTATTCATGCACTTGTCCATGGACCACCAAGACACAATGTAGAATATCCTTAACTGTGCTTGAACTAATCATCAATATAAAGTTTTTACAACCTCATTCTCTATCTATTACTCTGTCAGTTTTCAATGAAACAATAATATAAAGAAATCAATGACAAAAACAGTCATGAATGCAACATGTTAATCATGTGCATACTCTCTCCAATGCCTAGGCTACTCCCCCAAAGGAATATCATCAACATTCATGCTAACAAGGTTTTAAATTATATAGTATTAACTTTTATTTTCACTATAATAACTAGATTGGAGATAGTTGAATCTAATTTTACCAAACCTACATAAGTTCCAAAGTTGTACCCAATTATTCTAAGAATGTCATCAACCAAGAATTCAATTCAAAAATTGGTAATAAGATAGCCTTTTCTACTTCAAATTTAACCAATTTTTTTCATCAAAAAAGGGACTCCAATCTAAGAATTTAACAAGATAACCATTAAAAACTAAATTATTACCATACAAGAGTTCATTCTTAAGATCTATTTTATCACAATCTAAATAAAACAATTCATTTTCCATTACTGTGATATTAATATGCTTACTTAGGATGTTTTCTATCCAATTCACAACATGACTTACCTCTATCCTTGGACCTATCCAATGGTGACACCTCCTTTGAACATATCCCACCTAATGATTTAATAAATAGATTACTTTTGGTATTTCTATAATTCATCCTCATAGCTTTTGAGAGTATACGAAGGTCCTTGAGTTAGGGAATTCTTCCTATTTTTGGGTTGGTGTGGCACTATGGAGCCATTCCTCCTTACTTCCTTTTTTTTCTCTTGAAGAGGGCCAAAGGGATTTGAAAAGCTCTATTTCGTCTGTTAATACTTAGATCTTGTAGGGTAATAAATCTTTTGATCTATTATGGGTCTTCTCTATTCCTTTCTTGACTTGTGAGATTGAACTATGGTCTCACCATCATTCACATCCTCACCCACCTATATCTAAAAAAAGAATTTGTAAAATGGAAGGGAATATTTTTATGTAGGAGCATCCTAGGTGTAAGAGAAATCTTACATCACCCAAAAATATTTCATTTTTATTTCTTGAATAAGGATTGTCTCAATTCAGATTTATTATTTTTGAGGCTTACTACTTAGTAAGTCAGTCATACAATCATGGAATGTCCTAATTTCATAAGTGGATGTTCATCTTGGATATATTAGCCTACTAGTTGAGGCTTAGTTCCATATCATGAGTATTCATGGATTTATTATGGATTTATGGTGTGCAATTTGGGTATAAGGTTTATGTTAACAAACGAAGGCCTAAATGTGCCCATATGAGTCTAAAAAACTCGATAGATGGGAGCTTGTGTTGATTCAAGCATGTAGATTAGAATTTGAGGATTCCAAAAAGTGGTTCTAATAACCAATCAGAGAAACAATTCAAAATTTATGGCCTTTCAAAGTTCAGCCAACCAAAACTTCTAAAATAAATGTGAAAGGAGTATCTAGCCAACTCTATATGTATTATTAGGGTCTATCGACCCTAGATATTAAGTTTGAGTGTCTAGAACCTTCCTGGGTGGCATAAAATTTTCTATTTAAGAAATGCCCATACATTCTCTAGGACAACTCTAGGTGATAGTTCACAAATTTTTATTATAATTTACTATAATGAAGGCACCCATGTGAGTTAGCATATTGTAATTCTGAATTCTTTAATTTTGCATTCGTGGTGATAATACGAAGCCCATATTTTGTTTTTGCAAATTATTGTTATTTCTTGTTTCTATTACATGTTTAAGGTATAAAGAGGAGCAACCTTCATCAATTTTGATCTCCAAAAATGTTCACTTTTTTTTGAAAATGATGCATATTTGGGTGACAGTTCACCCGATTTAATAAAGCAAGAGAAAAGTATATTTTTGCATAAAGATTCAAAGAATTTATCTACAAATTTGGTTTGACATACCTTTCCAAATTAATGTGTGTAGAATTTTTTGGATTCCTAGTGGTGTAGGTTTGGGAAAGAGAGGCTTCTTTTTTGTTATGGCCCTAATATATTATTGTGCTCCCTGACACAAAGCCCTTCCATACAATTTAGCTAGAGAGAATAGGGACAATTGTCACAATTTTTATGTTGTAAAAATTTCAATAAGGAACTAGAACTATAATTGAATCTTTGACTATATTGTAATCCTTTCAAGATTTGCTTCCCTTAGAGGAAGTTTGTTAGCTACCTATATATGTCGTATAATTTGATTTTTTCCAACAAGATACTCACCAAGGATATTTTCCTCTTTCAAATCTCAAATCACTATCTCTCTTAATTCTGGAATTTGCTTAAATTTTTTGGAAAACCCTAGCTGTGATGTGAACAATGATAATTCTGCAGACCAAATATCTGAAGTTTGATATTTGACTTTGGTGCTTTGTCTCTTGAAATCATTTGAAATGCCAATATTCTCTATTTGGTAATGCCAAATATTGAATTCATTTTTTGATCTAGAGAGAATTTTCTTCTAGAATATGCCAATCATTGTGCTTCCTTGTTTAATTGCTAGAAGATGCAATTCACCCATTTTTTTGCAAGCATGGTGCTTAAATATTTCATTTGTGATAACTAGAACACTTATTCTTAAGTTGACCACACTTTGAAGATTTGAAAGGACTTGTTCAATTGATTGTATGTTGGTTTCTTGATGTATACTATTTTTAATGACGATAAGTAGAAAAGGGTAAAAGTCTAATTTTACCATTACAGCTTTCTTGTTTATCAAAATAATTTTCAATAGATTTAAACATTCATCCTTCTCTCAACATATATTATTTATAATTGTCATGTTCCAAATTTTTGAAGTTTCTCTTCCTACACAATGATATAAAAAGATAAAAATGAACTTAGAATTGTTCAGTGGCAGAAAAATAAAAAATAAAATTGTGAATTTTTGGGATACAAAATATAATTTGTATAAGATCATTAAAAATGATGAACTTGAAACTCCAAAATAAAAAAAATAAAACCTAATTTTAGATTGACTGACTGTCATGACAAAATAAAGATCTAAAAATAGGCCAGACACCTAAAACAAGAAAAAGAAAAACATCAATCATATGTTTACTATATGCCAAAAGAATATGAAAATTACATAAGGGATTTTCAATAGATACTGTTGTCACAAAATTTTGCACCCTTGTCCAAATTTTTTACCTAAGGACAACCTTGTGAAACATGGAAACAATCTCCAAGCTGTGGGACTTGAACTATGAGATTGAGTCTCTAGAGAAGGCTGACTTCCTTTACTATTAGGGTGCACCTAACTACTCTTGGAGAGGAAAAGGGAGAAGGAATGCATAGAAGATATACAGTGTTCAAACCAATCTTTGCCCATACATGCACTATTGAACCATAATGACACTAAAATATATACACATCCAAACTTGCTTTAATCTAACAAACACATGCAAATCAAAAAGAACCCAATTGAATGACACAAGGAAAGAGACAATTCACTTATATACCATTCATAGGCCAAAAGAGATATGGTCATGCAAGATTGAAAATATCTACAATACACCAATGAGAGGCAAATAGTTCTTGCACTTCACATCAATGGCTAAAAGAGATAAGAATGTCATATGATTCAAAGGCAAAGGGGATTTATAGTGAAATTGTAGAGAAATATTAGAGAAAGTAGAGAAGAGTTGACCTCAACAAAATCTACAAAAAATTGCCTTTATAGCTTAGGCATAACTAAGATGTTCTCTAATTGAAGCTACTCCACAACCACTGCTATTAAGTCTCTTTAGAGATTTGGAGAAAATCTGATCTAGGCACAGATTCAGATACAATGAAATATGATATTTTGTTGAAATAGGAACTTGATAGAAATGATGTCATTAAACCATTCTGACCAAGTAGACGGATAAACTAGGGTGGTGTAGTGTTCTCTTGCTATGTATTGGGTTCAGCATTCATTTGAGAGTAGTTGGAATTGATCATCAGGATCGAATCATGCAAGAAAACTTGATTTCCTTCATTTCTAGCTCATCAGTCAACAAAGTCAAAAAGTTAACTAAATCTTGCAACCTAAATGGGCCACGCAGGTCAATAATTTCATTTCATTTTTCCACCTTGTAAAGTCTCCACGAGATTGACCACATCTTCTCAATTAACTGAGCCACCTTCCCAACTTAACCGCGATGTCACATAACTATCAGCCTTAATTTTTAATGCCTTAGCCAGGCCCATAAGGAAAGATGTCCTTTAGACACTTTCCCACATTGTTTAATTACCTTGCATCTTCATAATGTGGGAAAGCATTGGTCATTGATCTCTGTAAGATTAATAATCATGAAAGATCTTCATTATACTATGCCTACCCTTAATACTTTTGGGCCCACAAACCATTCAGCATACACCTCAGCATGATTTGGCTCCACCTGGCATCACCTTGTGGCTTATGAAATCAACCTAACCCCATAAAGACACATAGTAGCGAGGCGCTTGCCAACATTCCTTAATATCCTTGCATCTTCATAATGTGGGGAAGTGCCCATCATAGATCTGTTTGCATTGGATGGTGGATCTTGCTTTGAGAAGAACAGATGCATGATGTCATTATCAGCTATGTGTCATGAAGGGGCTTGCTTGCATTACTTAAAACTCATGCACTACCATATTGTGGGCAAGCGCCAGCCCTTGATCTTTTCTAAATCAATGATCACAATGCATGAACTGTAAAGTATTAATATCATTAAAAGACCAACCAATGACATCAAAGGAAATTCAAAATGTGCACGAGGAACACTGACAACTCTACAATAGGTTTGACTACTTTTGAAAACCAAGAACTTTCACGGTGCACTAAGGTTTGAACATTAGCATGGGCTACGTGGCATAAATGCACTTGCCCTTATTAGGTAAAAGTAGTGCATTTTAAGAAAGTGGGAAAGCACCCACCATAGATCACAAAAGATATGACGGTGAGGGAATTGCGGGCAAGCAGAAACATTAGAGTGCATAGTCACTTAAAACAAGGAAATACATTAAGGTTTTATTTCATTTATTTTCATATTTCCATGGCATTTTGAATACTTAAATATGGAAAGTGACCGTTGGGTGGGCTCAAGTATTTGAATTCAAATTTTTGATGAGAGGCAAATATGGTGAACATTTCTAGTGACTCAGAGGGGACATAAGTGAGCTATGCATATGACCAATGACCTTATGCATCCATTGGGCCATAGAGTCATAAAAAAGGTGGATCTTGTGCATTATGAAACCCTAACCACTCCTCTACAATAGTAAAACACTAAAAGCTCTTTCTCTGCTCCTCTACAAACTCAGCAAAACACATGTGCTTGTGCACTTCTTGGAAAGCCAAAAACCAATAGGAAGAAAACTAAGCTACCTATGTACATGAGACCTCAGCCCCTATCAAAAGGATGGTTTGAGATGGATTCCATTGATTGGGATAGGAAAAATTTCACCACTAGGCTTGCTTAATTGAAAAGCATTAGCTTGCTTGCAACTAAAAATTACATAGGGACCACTCCATAATGCATCAAATTTTGAGTGTCTCCCTAGTTTTTCCCTATCTGCATCCCATTTCAAAACCAAATCACCTTCTCTGAAGATTTTGACCCTAGCCTTCTTTTCAAAGTTCCCTTTCACCTACTGCTGCTTTGTTTCTAGGGTCTACATGGCTTGACTTCTTTTCTCTTCCAGCTCCATCAGCTCTACCATTCTCACTATCATGGCATCATGCTCAATTAGCTCCATTTGATGAGCTAGTTCTAGGGATGGGAATTCTAATGAAATTGAAATCCTTGCTTCTCTGCCATATACCAACATAAATGGTGAATTTCCTATTGATCTCTTAGGTGTTATTTTGTCAGCCCACAGTATAGTCCTCAAATTTTGATGCCAACACCTCTGATTATCCTCTATAGCTCTTTTCATAATCCTAATCAGGTTTTTGTTGGATGACTCAGCCGAACCATTGCCTTGAGGATAGTAGTTTGAGGATGTGCTCAAGTAGATATTATGGTCAACTACCCATGCACAAATATGAGCTCGTACAAAAGATTTTACATTATCTGAAATAATGGTTGAAGGGGCACCAAACCTGGTCACAATTCCATCAAGGAACTCAACAACTAAAGATTCTATGGCATCCTTCAATACAACTACCTCTGTCCATTTGGTGAAGTAATCTATAGTAGATAAAATCCATTTGTGACTAGAACTAGAAGAAGGATTGATAGGGCCTATGAAATCCAATCCCCATTTTGTAAAAGGCTGGTCCACCTGAATGGGATGAAGAGGAAGAGCTACAAGCTTTTGCTTACCAAAGAAGAAGGCACATTTTTCACACTTCCTCACATACCTATGAAAATCATAGAACAAGGATGGCTAGTAGTAACTAGCCCTCATGATCTTCATTGTAGTTGTCCTTGTGGAGAAGTGACCACCATCAGAATCATCATGAAGATCTTTGATCATTCTTTTAGCTTGGTCTATGTCAATGCATCTTAATAGGGCTCCATTAAAATATTTCCTAAAAAGCATACCATCAATTATGACATAAGGAATTGACTGTAATCTATATTTTCTCCTCTTAGTTCTATCTAATCCTTGAGGATATATGTTGTCTAATAAGAAATTACTCATATCATCCATGCAATTCCTTGGGTCATCATTTATTGTCTCTTGTTGTTTTGTTAGTATCATAGTGACTTCCTCATCCGATTCCTGATATGATATCATCTATTTACACAACCCCCTCCCTCTTACCAACTTGGTGATCTAGATGTCAACATCATATTCCATTACTTTAGTAATCCAACCAACTCTCTTCTCACTAATATCTTTGCTGAAAAGGAAATCCTTCACACTTGCATGGGGTACTAACAAATGAATTTTATTATGAGATAGGAGGTGTCTAAATTTCTTTAAAGCTCTGATAATTGCAAGGGCTTGCTTCTCTACATAGCTATATTTGTCTTCATACTCTTTAAGCCCTTCACTAAAGAAGGCTATGGGATGCTCTTCATCTTTATCACTTGTTTGAGTCAAGATAGTGGAAATGCTTGACTCACCACCGAAGGCATAAAGGATGAAATCCTTTTCAAAATTTGGATTAATGAGAGTAGGGGCTAAGGCTATGGATACCTTGATCTCTTCAAAACTTTCCTTCCCTTCCTTGGTCCATGCAAAAACCATACTTTTCTTGAGCATATCCATAAGGGGTTTTACCATGGTAGCAAGATTAGGGATAAATCTTGTTACAAAATTTATCCTACCAAGGAAACTTTGCAACCCCTTCTTATGTTTAGGAAGAGGGAGAGCAAGTATTTCTTTTGTTCTTTCTAGATCAATGGTTAAACCATCCTTAGATACAATGTGTCCTAATAATTTTCCTTGATTGGTAGCAAAGACACACTTGCTTGGGTTAAGGGATACCCCAAAATCTCTACACCTTAAGAACACCTATCTCAAATGATCAAAATGATCTTCTACATTCTTTGAATACACTATGATATCATCAAGGTAAACTAATACAAAATTTTCAATCATGTCTTTGAAGGCAATCTCCATTGCCTTATGAAATGTAGCACCTGCATTGGTTAGTCTAAATGGTATCTTACAATAAGCATAGGAAACCCATTTGGTGGTAAATGCAATCTTGTACCTATTAAACTCTTTGACCAACACTTGATTGTAGCTAGAAAATCCATCAAGAAATGAGAACCTCTTTGAACCACTGACCTTGGACAAAATCTACTCCATGGAAGGGAGAGGATGGTGATCTTTAAGGGAAGTTTGGTTAAGGTCCCTAAAGTCCACACACAATCTAATTTCTCCATTCTTCTTCCTAATAGGGATAAGGTTTGCTACCCTTGACGAGTGCTTGATGTAGAAAATTATATTGGCCTCAATCAATTTGGATAGCTCTCTTCTCATTAAGGGTTCAATTTTGGGATTCACTAGCCTCTATTTTTGTCTTACTACTTTGACATTATCAATTAAATGTATGGTATGCTGAAATAACCTTGGGTCAAAACCCTTTAAATCATCATACATCCAAGGAAATACATCATTAAATTCTTGACATAGATGAATTAAAATTTCTTGCTCAAACTTAGAACATACCTTCCCCATGTTTACGGATTTTCCATTAGCGACTATGACTGGGTTGTGATCATCTTTGTCAGCAGCTAGGTTCATGACTCTACCTCTTGCTTGGTCATCAGGATTGAAAACACTCTCTAAGGTAATGAGACCCTTAGGAAATTTTTTGGAACTGAGATTAATGATTTGATCACCATACTAATCCTACAGTCTCGACTGGTTTCTATCTAAAATTTTTGCTTCATTCTGCAAGAAGCTTACAATTTGTTCATCAGATTCAAACACTTTCCAATGGATGTTGTTGTCAGGGATAGTAGGCCTTACTACCATTTTGATTTGTTGCTTCTTCTTCTCCTCAAGATTCCCTGGCACATCATGAGATGCACCTATTGCTACAAGTCTATCAACATATCTATTTTCTTTTCTGGGGATGCTTTGAATATTAAATGCATTGATACCCTCAAGAAAATCATATACCCTATCTTTATAAGACTTGAGAAAATTGTTCTTGGTGATATTCTATTTTCTCACTTGATTAAGCACCAACTCACTATTTCAATATACACTTAAGGCTTGAATTCCTCTTTTCTAAGCAAGTAGGAGACCCTGAATCAAGGATTCATACTCAGCCACATTATTAGTGCAACCAAATTGGAGCCTAAAGGAGAAGTAGTACCTTACTTGTGCAATAGAAATCAACATCACACCAGCCCCTGATCCATTCTTATTCCTTAATACATTAAAGTACATACTCCATATCTCACTCACATCTTCTTTAGTCTCCACAAGATTGGGAACTAGAGCATCCTTCTCTAATATACAATATGTACTAAGGCTTGTCTCAAGGGTTTCTGACATAGGATCAAATTGATATGCATTAGCCCATTCATCTAAGAGAAAATTAGGTATCTCTGCTAGGGAAGTAGTAGGCTCATTCACTATGTCATTCTCATCTATTTCTAGGATAGTGCAATTCATGTTATGAGATTAGGGGTGTAGGGTTTAGTATGATGGAGGGCTAGAGGCTCTACTCTGATTGAAGCTTTTGTCCCATATCTTGTTCTAAAAGACTTATATGACCAATCAAAAGATATGTAACCACCTATTTGGGTAGTGAAGTCTCCTGACATATAGATGGAAAAATGTGGCTTGACTTTGGCAATGGATATATCTTGAGTTATATTACAACCAAGGCATACATGTGGGGCCATTTCCACATTCCTAAGTATCCCTACACTATTGAAAGTACTACCATCCAACTATAATACATCTCTAACAATGGGCTCATATTTCATTTCCAAAGCATCAGCAATACACCTAGGCATCATTAAGCTACTAGCCCTTGAATAAATCATGCAATTGTGTACTAGTTTACCCCTATAATTAGACAAACATAAAATGGAGGGGGTCTAACCTTTTTACTTGTTTCTACCTCCTTTGATGGTTGTACTAGGCTTGTGGCAATTTCCATGCTAGGTGGTTGACCCTTTGCTTCAATACTTTCCAATTCTTGCTGCATCAACCTCTTTTGCATGGGTATAGTAGCAACAACATCCTACATGGAAATATTCACATTTGTCTTCTTCATTTGTTCTACCACATTGAATGACATAGTAGGTACTTTGGTAGAAGTCTTGGGAGCTATATTTGTAAGAGGTTGAGATGGAACAACCCGAGGATTGCTTACATCCTTTCTACCATTATTTTGTCTTTGCTACTGAAAGGTATTTGATTGATAATTTACTGCTTATTCATGAGGTATTGCATTTGAAGTTGAACTACTCTTGGAGAGGAAAAGGGAGAAGGAATGCATAGAAACAAATATACCTATTCTAACCTAATGGGGGTTATGCACCAAAAATAGAGTGTTCAAACCAATCTCTACCCATACATTCACTATTGAACCATCATCACACCAAAAGATATACACATCCAAACTTGCTTTAATCTAACAATCGCATGTAGATCAGAAAGAACCCAAATGAATGACACAAGGAAAGAGAGCATTCACTTATATACCATTCATAAGCCAAAAGAGATATAGTCATGCAAGATTGTAGATATCTACAATACACCAATGAGAGGCAAATAGTTCTTGCACTTCACATCAATGGCTAAAAGAGATAAGAATGTCATACAATTTAGAGGAAAAGGGGAAATTGTAGAGCAATATTAGAGAAAGTAGAGAAGAGTCGACCTCAAAAAAATCTACAAAAAATTGCCTTTATAGCTTAGGCATAACTGAGATGTTCTCTAACTGAAGCTACTCCATAACCACTACCATTAAGTCTCTTTAGAGATCTGGAGAAAATTTAATCTAGGCACAAATTCAGACACAATAAAATTTGATATTTTGTTGAAAGAGGGCCCTGATAGAAATGGCACCACTAAACTAGGGTGGTGTAGTGTTCTCCTACTATTTACTAGGTTCAACATTTATTTGAGAGTAGTTGGAATTGATCATGAGGATCAAATCGTGCAAGAAAATTTGATTTCCTTCATTTTGGCTCATTAGTCAGCAAATTCAAAAGGTCAACTGAATCCTATAACCAAAATGGGCCACATGAGCCAATAATTTCATTTCATTTTGCCACCCCATAAAGTCTCCATATGGTTGACCACATATTCTCAATTAACTAAACCACCTTCCCAACTTAACCATGATGTCACATAACCATCAACCTTAACTGTTAATGCCTTAGCCAAGCCCATAAGGACATGTGTCCTTCAAGTGCTTTCCCACATTGTTTAATTACCTTGCATCTTCATAATGTCGAACAGTGCTAATCGTTGATCTCCATAAGATCAATGATCATGAAAGATCTTCATTATACTATGCCTGCCCTTAATAATTTTGGGCCCAAGAACCACTCAGCATACACCTCAGCACAACCTAGCTCCACCTGGCATTAGCCTATAGCTTATGAAATCAACTTGACCCCACAAAGACACAGGACAATGAGGCACTTGCCCGCGTTCCTTAATATCCTTGCATCTTCATAATGTGGGGAAGTGCCTACCGTAGATCTATTTGCATTGAATGATGGATCTTGCTTTGAGAAGAATGGTTGTATGATGTCATTATCAGCTACATGTCATGAAGGGGCTTGTGTGTATTACTTTAAACTCATGCACTTTCATATTACGGGCAAGTGCCAGCCCTTGATCTTTGCTAAATCAAAAATCACAATGCCTAAACTGTAAAGTATTAATATCATTAAAAGACCAACCAATGACATTGCAAAAAATTCAAAATGTGCATGAGGAACACTAAAAACTCTACAACAAGTCTGACTGCTTCTGAAAACCAAGAACTTTCGCAGTGCATTGAGGTTTGAACATCAGTAGGGGCTATGTGGCATAAAGGCACTTGCCTACATTAGGTAAAGGTAGTGCATTTTGAGAAAGTAGGAAAGCACCCACTGGAGATCATGAAAGATCTAATGGTGATGGAATTGCAGGTAAGCAAAAACATTAAAGTGCATAGTCACTTAAAAATAAGGAAATACATTAAGGATTTATTTCATTTATTTTCATATTTCCATGGCATTTTGAATACTTAAATATGGAAAGTGACCATTGGGTGGGCTCAAGTATTTGAATTCAATTTTTTGGTAGGAGGCAAATATGGTTAAAAAATACCACAACCTCTATGAACCCTAATGAAGGTAGCTAAGATTAGCAACCACATTGCTTGAGTTATTTACCATCATGACCAAATGTCATTCTTGTAAGGTTAGGTAGAAGTATTCTCCTATGTCTTATTAAATACCCTTTTTCCTTGGTTTTGGTTTGTTCATTTCATTCAATATTTTTTGTTATCTATACTTTATTAGATCATTTTTCTAGTAGGATAGATGAGTAGTCTTAGCTACCAGTCAATTCTAGCAATAATTGTTAGGATAGGTTTGAGTTGGTGATGCCAAAAGCCAAACCCTTCAAAGATGTAGATGCAAATGATTATTTTGTGCATTCTTCATCACTTGTTGAACTTTTTAAAACATTTATAGAAGATAATAAATAGGGGTAACATACCAATGGAGAACAAATAACGAGAAGGTATGAACTAAATTGTTATTCTTAAAAGCTTCACCATTTTCCCTAATGAGGAAATGATTGAAGTTATTAATATCAAATCTAATAGAATTAAGGAATAAAACAATTTATTTTAGCTCATTGATCCTTTAAAAATCTTCTAAAATATTTTTGGATGATTAAGTATTCAATGTGAGGAAAAAAAATTTAGGGTGTCATACATCCTTCTGAAGAATGTTACAAAAAGGTTTATTTCTAGTCTTTTTTCAAATTTGTTTATATGTAAAGTAAAGTAGTTAAAAAATAATACTGTACAATGGATAAATCCAAATTTAGGGTTTTTTCTTACTCCCTAGAATCCATCAACAATGAAGTCCTTTCTTTGTCTTGTCAAAGCTAGTAGACTATCAAAAGTGTCTGGTGTCATGTCCCTTTTCAAATAATTAAAAATAATAATTTTTGCCAAGGCAGGCAGGCCCAAGAAGGTGAAGTTTCGGAAAAAAGGGGATAATATTTGGAATCTAATAGACTAATAAATGAAAATTATTATTAAAATATATTTTATTAACCCCTCTTGGACGTGAGTTAGGGTTATGCCCTCTTTTAAGGGGTTTGGAGGCATTTTGGGCTCATTCCAGAACTTGATTTTTGCGCATTGCTTTGTTGTTCTTTAGAGTCTGCCAAACCTGTGGAGAAGGAGACCCAAGAATGGGATTTTTTAGGTTTCCAAGAAGGCTAAGGATGGGATTTTGAAGGTATTCCATGTGCATGGTCATGCAGAGTTTGCCTTTGTGTTGAACAGTGCAGATTTGTGGGTTTTCGGGTGTGTTTTTTGTAAGAGTTTGGTGTTTTCGGTTGAGTATTTCATATCAGTTTGGGTTGCTTCTATATATCAGAAATTTAGATGTTAAAATAAAGCTAAATATATTTATTTGATCATTATTATAATTTTTTGATAGATTATTAGTTTTTTTGTGGTGTTTCCGGGCGGTTCTATGTTGTTTTCGGGAGCCCGATGAGCATTATTTTTATCCTCCGTTTGGGAGCTGTTGTGTAAATGTTATAAAAATATAGAAGTGTCATTTTGTAGGCTTTTATGCTGCTTAAATTTCTAAAAAAAAGTCCACTTTCAGATTTATTAATAATATGTGAAGCTGTAAAGTTTTTGGCACTATTTCTGGCATACCTGATTTGGGGTTTATTGAGAAATTAGTGGATCTTTGAAATATTGGTTGTTTGATCTTAAAGATCTGATTAGAGGCTTTAAATATCATATAAAATCATAAAAGGGACATTTCAGTGGTATTAGAGCTATGATCTTGCCAGCCTGAGGGTTTGTAGAAGTTTGCATGTCAATTTTGACAGCTACCCAAATCTTGCATGTCATAATTTATGGTTACATGTTGCTTCTAATCAGCTGCATTTCAAAATTTATGGTTGCATGCTACTTATAATAATTTTCATATTTGTTCTTGGTGAATTTGGTGGTTTCATGTTGCTTCTAATCAGCTACATGTCAAAATTTATGGTTGCATGCAACTAAGTGAAAGAGAAAAGAGATATTTGTAGCGAGAACAGAATAAAGAAATTTTGATCAAACCTCCAGTTGAAAGTAAAGTACAAAATCCAAGGAAGGAAAAAGTATGGCTGATCCAGATGAGATGGAAAAGAAATTCTTCCAAGACATCCAAGGTATTTTTCATAATTACTAGTTGTTGTAGTTGCATATTGCAAGTAGTTTAAGTCTCATATTTGTATTGAATATTGCCAAATTAGTTGCACATTCATGTTAGGTCATTGTTTAGACAATTTGGAGTCTTTTTTGTAAGCATTCTCTTTGATGCAAATCAAAACAAGAGTCCTTGCAACAATCTAAAATATTATATCAGTCATACGAACCCTTGCTTGCAAAGTGTTTGACAAAATGTCAAACAACTAAAGTATAAAGATTCTTGGTGTTGAAGAAATTATAACCTATTGGGGTTACACTCTACTTTATCTAGAATGGATAGGTATAGTACATAGTCTCAGAGGAAACGATCTTGGACAATTGATATCCAGAGTTGGAACAGTAGAAAGGATGGCTATTTAGACATTTGAGATAAACTTAGGAAAATAGGCCATGACATGTCTAAATAGTTGGTTGAGCACCACCATATGATGAATGACATGATGTCTGACCCAGCTAAGGTGGATAAGATGACTGGATTTCTATTTGGCAATTTTTCTCATAGGGCAAAGAACACAATTACCAAGAACTTGCACGAGGAGTTTGAGAAACTAGCTTATAGCTAGGTAGAGGTCTTAGATTCTACTCTACCACAGGAGGTAGTGAGAAAGGATATTACATAGATTGATAGTAATGGTCAACTTGACACTCAAATTGAGACAATTATATACAGGTTGTCAAAGGGTGATGTCATAGGTATTCAGGATGGTATAGTTACAATAGGCAGTGACTACAACATAGTGGGTTTAGATAATGATTATGAGGATGTTGTTGTGCATGATGGTGAGATACCTGATAGAGATGAGCAGACATTGAGCATTCATGACTTTATTGAGAAAGAGTACCAAGTATAGTTAGATGCTTCGTCACATGAGGTTGAGGCTGGTAGTACTTCACGTGATTTATCTAGCTAGCTGAAAGTGAACAAAGACAATATTGTGACTTCATTATCTCATCATGACAGGCATGTTGAGTTAGTTGGTATTGGTCATATTACTCAGGTGAGGAGTTTTCTTGAGTTACCAGCTGATTCTAGTTTACAGATATGGACTCGAGATTTTTATATTGGTGTTTGGGATTCAGTTGACTGGAGATCTTTAACACTTTTTGGTAGTAGTGTTTGTTTGGGTGCTATTATGGATTTGGTTAACAAATTGCATGGTGTTTTCTTTTCTTGTGCCAACAGCTTGTTTGATGTTGGTATTAGTTTTTATACACCGGTGTTGGGCTTTGTTCATATATCCAATCGACCATACTTGTTGGAATGTGTTGATGATCTTTCATATTTGGTAGTGTGTACAAATGAGTCCCAGGATCATATTGGCATTGATGACATCCAAGAGGATGCAGTGGGCAGTTTTGAAGACTTAGTTTCCTTAGCAGTTTCTTTTGGTACAAAGGAGTTGGACAGCAGCACTATAGTTTTTGATACTCCATATGTTGATATGAACTTTGGATTTGATTCACAAGATATGGATGGTAATACTCTAGAGACTAGTAACTTTGAGGATATTCCTTTAGACAGTGCATCAGAGGAGGTTTGTAGGAGATAGTCTAGCCAGTGCCATCATGTATCTAATCAGTTGAGAGTTAGTGAGCGAGACATTGCTATTGCTTGCCAGCATTTCGATGTTGCTCGTCAGTTGTTAGCAATTTATGGATGGGGTTCTCCTACTAGTGATGAGTGGGAAGGCAATTATCTTTCCTTGACAGAGATCCACTCTTTATGGGAGGCTATTCGGATTTTGAGATAGAATTATATGCAGTTGGTAGCTGACAGAGATTATCTTATAGAGTGGGGGAGTACAGCATATGATGCATTATTGGCCAAGGAAGATGAGGTGAGTGAGCTTACTCAACAACTCGAGGTGACTTCTGAGATTCTTGAGAGTACACAGTTGGCTTTTGAGGAGTCATAGTTTCATTTGACTAAGGTGACGATGGAGTTGGAGTGACTGCAATCTTTACCAGATTCTATACAGTCACAAGCTGTGGTGTCTAGTGATCTGAGGATTTCCATGGTCGAGATTGTCAGAGACAGTAGAGATGGGGATGCATCCATCCTTGATACTAACATTGGCATATCGAGTTTGTTCCCACTAGAGTCAGGTCCAGTTGAGTTGGGTGCTACAGCAAATTATTGTGGTATGCCTAACATGGTGGTGGCCTCTAGTACTAATGGCACGAAGACTAGAGATGTTGTATCAAAGGTCATGTCTGATGTTGGTGAGCTGATAGTTGGCATGGTTCTTGCTAGTAATACTACTCCATTGGCAATGTCTTTGGAGGTAGTAGTCAGTTCCAACTTGGTTAGTGATCAATTGTAGTTAGTTACATCTGGATTACAGTCTGATTCACTGACTAAGATTGGCGCATTCTATCAACATTACACTTTGAGGTATGCTCATCAATTTACCTTTGATGACCATGTTGATGAGATGATGATACAGAGATATACTTTGGTTCCTAGTGCTTGTCATCAGTTATGGGATAGTTTGACGTCGCAAGATGAGAGTTGTGATGGGTATGACATGGCGATAGGTTCTACAGTTGAAAACTTGATAATACATGACTTAGAGTAGGAGTTTGGGAGTGATGCTTCAGTAGTTTTTTTTTTTGATTCTACTCCTTTGGCTATGACATCTCCTGACTTAGCTGGTGGTCAGTCACAGTGGGTTGTATCACTTGTTCATGGAAAATTTGGTTTGGGTTCCATTTCTTGCTATTTATCTTGTAATGTCTTTTCACCATTAGTAGTGCATGGGAGTTATGGTTATGAGATAGTGGCCAGTAATTTCTAGAGTTGTGTTGACTACAGGAGTTGTACAGTGTGTGGATTCTCCATACTTGGTACAGTTTCATTTAGGAGTGTTCACCATTGTTGCAGAGTTGGATTGTACATTCCATATAGGTCAGTAGGATGTGTTAATGGTATTTACTATGTTGGTAGTTTGATTTGTCCACTTTACTTGGGTTCTAATGTTCTAAGAGTTTGTGTCTCGTGGGTTTCTAACTATGGCAGTGGTGATTTTGGAGTTTGGTTGAGCTATAATTGTCAGTTTCATTATGGATTCCTCTTGGTTATATTGCAGAGGATATTACAGGAGCTTGTGTTAATTGACAGTAGTATAGTTCATGACTACATTTGGGATCCATGTGGATTTATTGGTTTATTTTTCAGCCATTTCTTGAGGACAAGCAATATTTTGGAGGGGAGGACTTGTCATGTCCCTTTTCAAAGCATTAAAAATAATAATTTTTGCCAAGGCAGGCAAGCCCAAGAAGGTGAAGTTTTAGGGGAAATGGGGATAATATTTGAAAGCTAATGGACTAATAAATGAAAATTATTATTAAAATATGTTTTATTAACCCCTCTTGTACATGAGTTAGGGTTATGCCCTCTTTTAAGGGGTTTGGAGGCATTCTGGGCTCATTCCAGAACTTGATTTTTGTGCATTGCTTTGTTGTTCTTCAGAGGCTGCCAAACCTGTGGAGAAGGAGACCCAAGAACAGGATTTTATAGGTTTAAAAGAAGGCTAAGGATGGTATTTTGAAGCCATTCCATGTGCAAGCTCATTTAGAGTTTGCCTCTGTGCTGAACAGTGCAGATTTGTGGGTTTTCAGGTGTGTTTTTTGTAAGAGTTTGGTGTTTTCGGTTGAGTATTTCATATCAGTTTGGGTTGCTAGTGTATATCAGACATTTAGATGTTAAAATAAAGCTTAATATATGTATTTGGTTGTGATTATACTTATGTGATAGATTATTAGTTTTTTTGTGGTGTTTTCGGGTTGTTCTGTGTTGTTTTCGGGAGCCCAATGAGCATTATTTTTATCCTCCATTTGGGAGCTGTTGTGTAAATGTTATATAGATTTGGAAATGTAAATTTTGAGGCTGTTATGCTACTGAAATTTCTAAAAAAAGTCCACTTTCAGATTTATTAATAATATGTGAAACTGTGAAGTTTTTGGCACTATTTTCGGCATACCCGATTTGGGGTTTATTGAGAAATTGGTGGATCTTTGAAATATTGGTTATTTGATCTTAAAGATCTGATTAGAGGCTTGAAATATCATATAAAATTAGAAAAAGGACATTTCATCTGGCCAATTCTTCATGCAATTCACCATAACTTATGGTGTTATTTGGTAACAACATATGGGTATAAGACAAAAAAAAATATCCTAACCCATATGGATGCAAGAATACTAGTATTTATAGGTAAAAGTACAAGCCTATATCACGCTTTTATAAAGGAATAGAAGGACAATATGTAAAATGCTAAACTTTAACATAAGTGGTATTTGTGTTTACAATTTGAAGATGATGTAAATTGATTAAATATGTAAATTGGATGAAGTTTATACCTATAAATTTATTTATTTTAAATTGAGCAATAATTTATGCAGTTTTTAAAAAAATGTTTATTTTTTAATTACAAAATATATGGGTTGTAGTTCCCATCAAATAACTATATGAAAATAATATTTTTTTTCTCTTATTTCAAAATATGTTATAGATGACATGTTAGTGCAAAAAAAAAATGAAAATTTTGTTTTTGATGTTTTTTCTCTATTAGAAGTACTCTAATTCAAACTTTTCAGAAATTAACTATTTTTTTCCTATCAAAATTTCCCTATCATGTAAAAATGGTATCTAAATCTATGTTCTACTAAGTTTTTCAAGGTCTGTAACCTACAAGGAAAAGGTTTTTTGTTTTGTTGATGGTGGATAATGCTTAGTCAAACCCTAGTTTATGAATTAACCTTGAAATTAATATAGATAAAGATAGAATGAAAACAAGTAGAAGTAGATCTAACATTAAAAAATGTCAAATTGTGAATGTGCTCTAGTATTTAGGATGTAATAAAATACATTATACAATAGCCTCGAATTAACTTCAAAAACTAAAGAAAAGAAAAGTAAATCAAAACTTTTTTGAATGAATATGCTTGAAATTCACCTTAGGAATGAAGATAAATCTTGGAGAGAGGGCTGTGAAAGGATCCCAAATGTTCAAAGAGAGATATTAAATGTAATGTCATGATGAACCTTGTATAAAATCCTTCAATTTTCTGAGTACTTAATTCCTTGATCTTCAAGGGAGAGCTTACTTGAACACCTAGAATGTGTGAATGTTTCATGTGTATGGATGAATATTGTGTGCTTGATATTATGGATATATAGATGGATGCAAATGGATAAAATGAGTGTTCTAATAAATGATTTAGAATAAAATTTCACCCACTAATTGACTAGGTAAATGAAATGATGCCTCAAGTGAAGCTCAACAGAGGGGTTGAGAAGGGGACCCAAAATAGGTCTCAAGGTAGGGATGCACTACATCCTTGACCTTGGTAGGGATGTAATACCTCCCTAACATGGGGTAGGGAGACACTACATCCTTGACCTCAACCCTTTAAAAGCTCTAGGATTCTCTTGAGGTCCATAAATAGGAACTAGATTTGGAAAATTATGTGCAGATCTTGAGAGAACTCCTATTTTAGTGTAGATAAGGGATTTTAGTGATTGGAAGATGGAAAAAGGAGGACACCAAAGGGAATGGTCCTACCTCAATTTTTTTTTAAAGAATAGAAATACCAAGGAAAATCTATTAGATCCTTCCTTAATTCCATCTAGGAGGAATAACAAGAGATAAGAAGAAAGGAGAGAATGTAAATTAAATGCAAATGATAAATCACATTAAATGGTTGCTAAAATTTCATTCAATAAAAGTTCTTACAATTTAAGATGATGTCGTTATACATAAATATTTGGAGGGAAGTGTGCTCAATTTTTGTGGTGGTTGATATGTTTTAAAAGTTGGAATGTTTCATTCCCTATAAGAATTTGTGGGTCTCCTGACATCTCCATCTTTGAAGAGTGAATTTATTTTTATATTCAAATTGTGTTGAATAGATCATGATTTCTACACTGGGTAGAATTAATAGCTAGCTCTCTAAACAAATAGTTGAAGGGTGCTCTAAATTTGAATTTTTTTTATTTTTTATGTAATCTTATTTAATGTAGATGTTGGCTAGCACCCAAGATTTACAACATTTACCCCATGAACCCTAGACTAAGAACATTACCATATATAATTATTGCCCCATGTTGCACAAGGATAGAGCTTTGGAAGACTTCAGAAGGGTCCATGATGTCTATTCTAGAAAGTTGTGTTTTTAATTGAAAAGCCCCTTACATCATAGATTTTCCCCTGAATCGCAAAACTTTATTCAATCTTTCAGTAGCTTGTACATTAAATTCCTTAAATTTATCTATTTAAAGGTAGGGGGTTTAATGAAGAGCCTATATGCATCCCTATTTTCACTCTTGATTGCTCTGTCATACCAAAAGTAGGTTGACAATTAATTGTTGTGATAAAAAAATATCAACTGAAGAAGCTTGTAATATTATTTTCCCACTTAAGTTATGAATATTGACATGTGGAATCATGAAGATGCAACATGTATAAGCTCTTACTTGGTTAAGTTTAGTTTTGGCTTCTACAAGGCTAGACTAGACCTTGAATCCAAAATATTTATTCATAGTCTATTTTGATACTCATTCAAACATTGTACATGTCCCTAATGTGGAATATTTTAGGGAGGATTGTGTAGATGAGTTGGAGGTGAGAAGAAGAGATTCATCAAGGTTCACTATTGCACAAGTTCATATAGTTCAATTGAAATTGGGTGTTGATATCACAAACATAGAAGAAGATAGAGTTGATACCCTAGCCACCTAAGAAATTGAACTCATAATCGCTAACATGGTTGCTATAGATTAAAACTCTAAAGAAGAGGATAATATTCTTGAAAGAACAACAAATGTGATTGAAAATATGAAGGCATGGTTGAGAATAAACAAGGACACACATACTAGTAACTAGATTGACCCTATTTCTAATGTTGATCTTATAATTGTAGGTAGTAGAAGGTCACCAAGAATTTTTGAGAAGAAGATCCATAATTTGCTTCTTGTACATAAATTTATCTCTAAAGAGAAAACCAAGATATTAGTAACTGTAGAACTTCACTAGGTAATCTAGGTACATGGTGAACTAGATAAAGACCTAGGTGTTGAACTTATCGAAAGCAACCAAAGAGTCTAGATGATAGTAGGTTCATCTCCTCTAAGGATGCTAGTTGTAAACACCCCTAAAAAGGGTATTTAATTGCAAAATAATGCTACTACTCCTAACTGGATTGTAGCATTAGTAAATAGGAAGAAGATTTTAGTTCCTATTTCTTTTCCTATTGATGACATTGTGAGAAAATATAGGTCAACAAGACCCCAAAACCTAAAAGGGCTAAAATCATAGCTAGAATAAATTTTGATAGTGTAATGGGGAGGAGTATAGATGAAGTTGCTACCTATAATCAAAAAGATGGAATTGATGAATTGGATCTAAGAAGTTTTAAAGTCACAGGCAAATATTTGGGGGTGATGAACCTTGAAACAAAGAAACACTAGGTGGAAGCATCCACCAAACAAATTGTGCTACAATCACAAAAATACGGGATTAAAAAGAAGAAACTAAAAGCTAAGAATAATTTAATGGTTAGATATATAAATTTGCTAAAAGTTCAGGGTTTCATTCTTGGTGATCAACTATGGCCTATCTTTGATGCTAGTACCCCTCAAAACCAAAAATCACTAGATGACTTAAAGAAGGGAAAGATGATGATAGTAGTTGTGTTCATTTGGATTGGCCTAGTAAAAAATCAGATTGCTAAACTCATGCAAAATCTACATGAAATCATTTCTCTAGCCAAGACCACACTTGATACATCTGGCATTAAGTCAATAGTTTGGAAGGGTGAAGTACAAAATTTCTCAACTATGGTAACTCAATTGGTAGAAGTAGAATATTATAGGCCAAAAAAGTTTCTAAAGTAAAACTTGCTACAACACATGGACATGGGGTTGATTCAAATTTTAAGAAAGAACATAGCTTGGAGGGTATCTAATTATAGTTCTGCTATTTCAAAGATGTAGTCATGTGAAAAGGAATTCAAAACATTTCTTTAAAATATAAATAGGGACTTCCAATCTATTGACTTAGCCTTTTCCACTCCTCTTAAAGAAGGAGGTTTTGATGTGGAGATCCTGGTCAAAAATATGAAGAGCTCATGAATTTTGTGAAAGATAAAATCAATCTCACATCATTTGATTTCTCCAAGGTGACTAAGAGCAAGATAATGTCAGGCATGTGCACTCCATGACTTCCTAGTTATTTTAATATCATAAATAAGATGAGGCTGGATAAAGACATTTGGAAAAATTGACTGTAAAGCATCAAGAGCTTGAATTCAATTGTCATGACCAAATTCATGAACGTGTTTAGGATGTGGAAGCTTGCACATGGACAGGGTGATGCTAAAGATGAGGAGGAAGAAGAACCATTGGACCAATCAATAGATGATTAGTTTTATCTTTCAAATAGTTTTAAAACATTTGTTTTCTATTTTTAAAAGTTAATTTTTGGGTCTGCATACCCTTAATTTAGTTTTTATAACTACTTTTGACTATCTAAGAATTGAGTATTGAGGGAGATTCTTGGATAGATTTCTATTTAAGTTTGAAACTTAGTAGTGTTTAGGGTTGTTAGTTTTTAATAGTTATCATATTGTGACCATTTCGTTTTAATCTGTAATAGTTATGTAAATTTTTTTGAGGTTTCCAACATTGTATCTAAACAGTATTGTTCTTTTTGAAATGGGAAAGATCTGAATGTTCAAAGATTATAATCTTTGGATTTCTTGTTGTTGATTCATTATTGGGTCAATATCAAATTTTTAAAATTTTCTTTTGATGTTGGATGATTATTTTATATGTATGTTAGATGAGTATTAGTTTTGTATGTCATTTGAGAAGTAATTGATAGAGAAACTATGTGTTCTCTTTGTTTCATGTTTTCCTATTTATTTAATTGTTGTTTATCATATTATCCCTCTATCCAAGAATAGATGGGCAGCCTTACTACTTTTTGGTTAAAAGTAATCCTCATTTAGAAGGTTGTTTTGATTGAATATCTAATAAGGAAGCTAAACCTTACCAAAATTTAGAAAGCAATTAAAGAAATTAAGATTCCACAATTGTTGGAAAATTGTATTTGTCTTATGAATATGGGTGTAGATGTTCTTAATTATTTATTTTATTAAATTACAAACATGTTAACCAATAGTATGTAAAGGCGATGTAGCACAAGGAAAAATAATCCTTAAAGGAGATGTCCTAGCCCCTTATAAATAACCACACAGTGGAAGAATAGAAATAACATAGAGATTTAGATCCAAAATAATGCATGTTCTCATAATATAATCATAATATTTACATTCAACACGCTTGACTATAAGGCCTTCTAAAGTATGGCCAAATACATAAGAAAATACAATAACCACTATGCAATATCTCACAAGATCCAAACCCTAATGTACCTAGATCCACAATTTGGTAGAAAACCCCAAGAACAATCTAAACTTGTGCTCATAAACCACCAAGCAACCTTTTTATTTTCCAAGTCATGGCAACTATCTTTGCAAACGAACTTCACTTTTCTTAGCTACTCCTCTCTAGCTAACTTCCTCCATTCTAGATCTCATGCCAAATGAATTATCACTCTACACTCCATGAGATCCTCTACTTTTATTAAACCAAGCCATAAATCAGCCTAGCATAAAATACATTAAATAAACACTCTCATTAAATACACCCTCAAGCCAGAAGTTGGCTTGGCAAAAAATATTAAATACATGGAATAAGGAACTTTCCACTAACTTCTAAAACGCTACCTTGGTAAATGAAATGTCATTTTCCCTTTTTTCCTCCATAATTATTTTTCTCTAATTTTTGTCACTTTCTCTCTCCTCCATAAAAAAAATTATGTATGTCTCATACTTTGATGCCAAAAGAAATATCTCCGCACAACTTCATCTTCACCAAAGGTTTCCAATTGATCCCATATAGAAGAACAAATGTAAAAATCAACCATCTATGCTTCATCCACTCAAACACTAGAATGAATCTGAGCAATCCAATCAACAAGCTCACTCCTTGGAACAAACTGAACGTAATGTTTCACCAAGAACCTTTGCAACTAATCACAACCACCCAAAAAAAAATCCTCAAACATGAAATCCATATCAATGAAGTCATGTAACTTCAAAGCCAAGTTAGCAACATGTAATCCCAAATCCACAACACTAGCAACATGTAAATACTTAGCCATGTCAACCAAAAGTAAATACCCATAAAACACATACATATCCAAATTAGTAGTATCATGTAGACCCCCAACCACATCTACAACATTTAACTCCACATCAATAGAAACATCCATATCAACCAAATCCTCAATCATTTTAGTAGCAACATATGAATTTAGATCCATATCAGAAACCATATGCAAGTCTTCATCCATCAATAAATCCTCATAATCAACAATCTCATCATCCATAATAACATGCTCTATAATTTTCACATCAAATCCATCTAACTGATCATGAAAATAAATATCCTCTTTATCTTTAGTGAAGTCATCCTTTACCTCTTCCTTAACATGAAAGTGTCTTCTCCTCTACACAATCTTCTTAACTATCCAAACCACCCTCATTTGGATCGGTAGACTTCAGGTCCATAATTTTCTATGAAACTCAATTGTCCATGCCTTAACTCGATCGATCAAAATAGCTTCCAACCGAGAAACATCTCTAAAATCTTCATCTACACTACATCATGAAGATCTACAATTATCCTAGGGTCTAATATTCTCAGAGGCATCTTTCACAATTTTAAAAAATCCACTACAAAAAATCCACACTCTTAACAATTACCAACCAAATCAAACCTTTGGTCAACAAGATAAAATTTCCATCTTTCTAACCATCAATCCATCTATAAGTCCTCTATAATTGTAATTTAGAACCACAATCTACTGCCTCATAAAAAATATATCTAGGACTCTAGAAGGAACAATCCACCACAAGGTTGAACTCTGCTCCACACACTTAGGAAAACTAGCTATAATACCACTTAATGAAGTACAAGGTAGGAGAATCCCCAAAGGAGATATCCTAACCCCAGAAAATAATCACACAATGGAAGAATAACAATAACATAGAGATTTAGATCCAAAATTATGAAAATTCTCATAATATAATCATAATATTTATATCCAACATACCTGACTATAAGGCCTTTTGGGGTACAACCAAATACATAAGAAAATACAACAACCACTATGAAAGATCTCACAAGATCCAAACCCTAGCTAGCCTAGATATGTAATCTAGTAGAAATCTCTAAGAAGAATCTAAACTTGTGCTCACAAGCGACCAAGAAACCTTCTTAGTTTTCCAAGCCGCAACTACTAACTCGACTAACAAACTTCACTCTTCTCATCTACTCCTCTCGAGTTGATTTCCTCCATGCTAGATCTCATGCCAAATGAATAATGACTCTAGACTCCACAAGACCCTCTACTTATACTAAACCAAGCCACAAGTTGGCCTAGCATAAAATAAATTAAATTAAAACTCTTGTTCAATACACCTTCAAGCCATAAGTTGGGTTGGAAATAAACATTAAATACATGGCATAAAGAACTTTCCACTAACTTCTAAAATGTCACCTTGGTAAATGAAATGTATTTTTCCCTTTTTTCTCAATTATTATTTTTCTCTAATTTGTGTCACTTTCTCTCTCCTCCATATTAAAAATAATAATAATTAAATTATGCCCTATTTTATTTTGTGACACAAGATGATCCTGCATCAAGAGGTTATTCAAAAGAAGAAGGAATTGATTTTGAAGAAACATTTTCACTTGTTGCTAGACTAAAGGTAGTAAGAATGTTTTTGGCATATGTAGCTAACAATAACTTTAAAGTTTATCAGACGGATGTCAAATCAATGTTTCTAAATGGAGAACTAGAAGAAGAGGTATACATTGAACAACTTGATGGATTTCCTTTGATAGATAAATATTATATGGTTTACAAATTGAAAATGACACTGTATGGATTGGAACAAGCACCTAGAATTTGCTATGCAAGATTGGACAAGTATTTGACAAGTCTAGGATTTGTGAAAGGTAATGCTAATAGTGATTTGTATTTGAGAAAGAATGACAATGCCCTATTGATTAATGAAGTATTTGTGGATGACATAATTTTTAAAGGAAATGGTGAAGCAAGTGAAGCATTTCTCATAGGAAAAAAAGAAATAATTTGAGATGAGTATGATTGGAGAGATGAAACACTTATTGGGATTGTAGATTGTAGAGAACAATGATGGAATTTTTATATCACAAATGAACTATCTTAATAATTAATGAAAATAATTGGATTGGAAAGTTATAAACCTATTGGAACACCTATGGTAACTAGATGTAAGTTATCTAGCAAAGATGAATCCCTCATTATTGAATAGAAAAAGTACATATCTATGCTTCATAGATTGCAATATTTGACACACACTAGACCTAATATAATGCACTTGGAATTGTGAAAAGATTTCAAGAAGATCCTAAAGAGACACATTACACAATAGTAAAAAGAATTTTCAAATATTTGAAAGGCACATTTGATTATGAATTATGGTATGAAATATTACATGATTTCACTTTTATGTGCCCACACTGATATTGATTGGGCGAGAAGTGTAGATGATAGACTGAGCACTTATGGTGGAGCATTCTTCTTGGGAGGAAGATTGGTTTCTTTGGTAAGATTTCATTTCATAGAGTGTGATGGAAGAAAATTATGTAGCAACATCAAACAATTATAATCAAATTATTTGGATGAAGCAAATATTGAAATACATTGGGATAGATTTCACTAAACTTGACATCATATATTGTAATAACACAAGTATTGTGAGTATGTCCAATAATTCAGTATTACATTCAAAGACAAAGCATATATCTATTAAGTATCATTATTTGAGAGATAAGACTGTAAATAAATATAAATCAGATTAGAATATGTCACCCCCACAACCCCAACTACATATGGGGAGGGGTCCACTATTCTAAAGGGCCCTACTATTCTATGGTATAGGAAAACTACACAAAAGAGTAGATAAAAGATATATTAATTGAGTATTTGAGAGGCATGCTTGGGGTTATGCCCCAACCTACTTTTAGTAGATGATGAATAGATTGCATCAATCAAAATGGTAGCAAAGCACTATTTCTTTATCTAGATTGGATGTTTGATGCTTCCTCTATGGAGGAGTATCTATGCTTGAGTTGAGCCATTAAGGACTCTTGGTATTAGTATTCTATAGTGTCTTTGGATATTAGAGCTTAAACAGATTGTTTTGAAAATTATTGAACTCTGAGAGTTAGCATAATGATACATTTTTCATAGATATCAATGGGGGAGAAAGTTGTGTACATGAAAAAAATCCTTTGGAGGAGAGAAGAGAGATACACATGAGAAACATTACATGATATATATGAGAGATATATCTATCTAGATGAGAGGTTTTTGATTGATTGAGAGGATTTGATTGATGAAGAGGATTTATAAAAAGATGTTCATGCATGGAGGAGATTAACATCTTGCTTATGCATGTTGGTTACTTGATGACATATGTAATTCATGAGAAACATGAATGGGGGAGAAAAGACAAATAAGGAAGAAGTATATTTGGTATTCTTGGAACTTAGATGTTTTTCATATTTGTGTCCATCAATGCCAAAGGGGGAGATTTTTAGCATGAAGTTTGATGGTATTCCTATGGGGAGTATATTAGTTTTGTTGGAGACATGATTCAGAGCTTATGTGTTGCATTCATGACATAGTTTTTCATTGATGTCACCATACTTGATATTCTATAAAGATTAGAAGAACAACAGAGAGATATTGGGTTCATGTGGTTCAAGAATTGAATATCATCCTATTTAAACCTCATATTATGTTCTATATTTTATCCAGATGGTTTAATTAAGAGTGCATAAAGAAATATTAAGACTAAACATAGTTATGCAAATTTTAGTGAAGGTAACTTTCATATAATGTTTGTGGAAGGCAAGTACTACTGTTTGGATTTTATCTCCTAAGAGAGATGGAATTTGGTTGAGTGAGATCAAAAGAATCTTGAAGACATGTTGAAGATGGCTTGGTCAATTTAGCATGATCAGATGTTCATTGCATGAGATGTTATGAAGATTGTGAGTCAATAGTTTATTTTTAATCTTGGTTAAAGTGTAATTATAATGTAATATGTCTTGTAATATCTTAAGAATGTACTATATTATTATAGTAAATTAGGTAAGCCTTAAGGATAAATCAATAAATTTTTTAGGACTTATTATAAAGGAAAGTTCATTTCCTTGTGGTAATGTATGTTATGAATCATATCTTTGCAATATCTATTATGTGAACTTAGTATGCAATGTTTTGAAGATTAGAGAAAATTTTGGTGTAGTTGAGATAGGATGAGCTTAAAAGGAACTACATTTAGCAATACAAGGTTTTTTTTGGACACTTGTTGGTTCATATTTTATTATTCAAAATGAATAATACAGAGGCTATTTGGATAGTGGGTTTAGTGCTCTTCCTTTCAACTCATAACAGGGTTGGTACAACTTCTAATAGGGTTGGAATCTCCTCATAGGGATTAAAAGTTTCCTAATAGGGACTCATATGTATTGATTTTATTTCACTAACTCCTAATTGGGTCTATCATTTTACAAATAAAATTTATATTAGTACACCATTTTTTGGGTACCATCCTTGCCCCAACTTTCTCTCTGATCATGGGTTTCACTAGTTGACATATTTGATTTTATTGTGCATGGCTATCTTTCTATGGTTTTTCCATATATTTTTTACATGTTTCATAATTAATAAGCATATTGAGATTTTTTTAATTGCACAACTGATTCACCCCCCCCCAGTTATCTCAATGGACTTTACTTTGTAATAGGTCTACTCTGAATATCCAAGAAGTGATGGGGTCACATCTCAATTATACTGGGGTGTGTGATATAGGAGGATCCTAGGTGTAAGATAAATCTTGCATCATCCAAAAATATTTATTTTTTGTCTCTTGAATAAGGGTTGTCTTATTGCAAAGTTGTTGTTCCTAGAAGCTTTCTAGCTAGTAGGTCAGTTATACAAGCTTAGTATGTTCTAATTTTAGAAGTGGAAGTTCATCTTGGATATATCAACCCATTGGTTGAGGTTCACTATTATATCATGAGTATTCATGAAGTTACTGGTAATTTTTTGTGTAAAATTTTGGTACTAAAACTTAAGGCTCAATTTTAAAGGCCTTTGAGGCTCCAAACAAGCTCTAAAACTCGACCTACTTGAGCTTGCACAAGTCAAGTGTTGTAGATTAGAAGCTACAGATTCTAGAATGGGGTCATAATAGCTAATCAGCTAAATAGTTTGTAAGTTATGGTCTTCCAAAGTTGGGCCATGAAAAAATCCCAAAATAAAATTCATAATTATTTTGAGTTCACTCTATATGAAATTTTAGGGTTGTTCAACCTTGACAATTAAGGTTTGATGTCTAGAACCTTCTTGGGCTATGTAAAATTTCCTATATAAAGAAGAACCATAGGTTTTCTAGGACAGTTCTGGGTGGTAGTTCATAGTTATGTCTTGCATATTATTGTAAGGAAGGCACCCATGTGGGTTTGCATATTGTATATCAAAATCTTATAATTTTGCATCTGTGGAGATAGTAAAAAGCCCATATTTTATTCTATCAAATTGTTGTTGTTTCTAGAATTATGTTATGTGTTTGTGGTATTAAAGGGAGCACCCTTCATCACTTTGTCTATTCATTTTTGTCCTAGTTGTGAATTGATTTCTTATTTTATTCACTATGGGTTTGCTGCAAAAGGGAAGCAGTTGATTATCAATACTTAGAAGCAAACCATTACCATTTTCTATGTGAAGAATAACAATTCAAACAATTAACAATACTAGGATGTATATTCAAAGTGGTGATAGTGATAATTTGAATTGATAATGTATTTTTTTGTATTTTTTGATAGTTTTCTCTGTGTATTCACTTTGTTGTTGATTGTTAATCAATTTCTCTATTTATTCTTTATATGTGTTAATTGCAAAAGGGAAGAACTTAATCAATGATACTTAGTTATAGAGCATTACCATTTTCTAAATAATGAACAATAATGAAAATCGTGAAGAATACTAAGATAGATATTTGAAGTAGCTAGAATGATCTAGTAACTTTCATTGAAATTTCTTATCTTTGAAAAAAAAAAATCTTGGGTGGTGATGGTAAAATATTATAGCTCAATATTATCAATGGCAAAAATATGTTGTTCCTATGTAAAGTAATAATGTGCTTTGGTTTTCTTTCCTCTTAAATCAATTTTATTATATAGGCCATCTTCATTAATGTCAATTTCCAAAGTCTCTACATAAATAATTAATGTTGACCATAACATATTAACTATATAATCTCTACCCATTGATGTCTTCGACTAGAAGCCATATATATCTATAGGTAACCACAGATGATAGTTTTGACTAGTTTTCTTAATTGTGCAGTTTTAAAATTTAGAATTAGAAATAAAAATTAATTTCATAACCATCATATTCTAAGTGTGATTGATCTTCATTTTTGGATTCTTGCAGAGCCAAAAGAATGCAAACCTGTGGAGGACAATTCCAAAGAATGCAAAGTTAAAGAGGAGAATACACCATATATTATGAATACATGAAAGCTTATGGAAGGTCTACAAGATGGAGAATTTGATCGTACTCATAAGAAACAATTTGATAATGGTGACAAGGCAAGAGCTTTTATCACAATTGAAAGATTGATATTTATTGAATTGGGGGAATATAATTTAGTTATTCCTAGAAGCAAGACTTCTTTTTGGAATAGGAAATTAAAAATTTATCTCTATTTCTTGGATTGCATGCCCTTAGAAATAGATATTTGGGATCAAGAAAATAGTCACATGGTTGAGGCAAATGAAGGAAAATCATACTCAATAGGGATAAAGGTAGAAAACCATCACTCTATAAAAGAAAAATTTTAGGAAGAGAAATTTGTACAAAAGAGTAAAGTATTCGAAGAGGAAATTTTGATAAACATCCTAATTGTCATTTGGGCACTATACATTATTTTAGGGTTTTTTGCAATGAAATCTTGTTCAATGAAAAAATAGCCCAAACATAAAATGTAAAATGAATTTAGGACTTGATTTGATTGTAAATATATTGATCAGACATACTTCTATAAAGAATATATTTCCATTTGTAAGATAGATTACTCTTCTATCAAAATGACTATAATGGTTTAAAAATATAATGCTCTCGTAAATTAGACCAAGATTAATGAACTTTAGTCATTAAATTAGCCAAGTATAATTATTTATGTATAATTTGATAGAACCAAATATTTTTTCTCCCACATTCTATAAAAAATCCTTTACTCTCTTTATTGAATAATTTATTAGCATTAGTGTACTAGATTAAAAAATGACCAACTAGAAGTAAATATTTCATACTAAAGAAAGTCTAGACCAATTAAAATGATAGAAGACATGGAATAATCAAACAAAATATGATGACACAACTTGAGAGAACTAAAGAAAAGCTAAAAATACATCTCAACAAAAGACTATATTAGGCACAAATGATGAACAACATTGAATCTAGTGTTGCACTACAAATAGCGATGATTGCCCTTGAATGTTGGTTTATACATGCAAACATGTAGAACTTAGATAGTGGAAATCATAATGAAATAGCTTGCATAATATAAGAAATAATATGAAATATTATATAAATAGTTGATGATAACCGAGAGTAATAGGCCACTTCGAGGGGGCAACCTCCAAATATCTCCAATGAGAACACACTTTAGAATATGACCATGAAATAAGACTCACAACCTCATATATATACCTAATTATGCTTAGGTTGAATGGACACAACCCTACATAACACCTAGGCTGACCTACCTTCCTAAATAATAATATAATAATGAAAACATGACTTAATTAAGGATTAAGATAGCCACAAGTTGACTATTCATAACCTTATATACACCAATATTAAGGGTGTAGCATTCCCACTTTCTTGAAAGAAGCATTGTTCTCAATGCTAACCAAGTTTGTATTCTTTTGACTAAACTCATCATCCTCCCATGTGGCCTCATTAACTAGTAAATTCTTCCATTGAATGAGTGACTGAGGCAGGGTTTTGTTCCTTAGCTCCTTCATGCATTTTTTCCAAAATTATTCTTCCTTATTCATTAAGTTTTGGTAGTATTGCTTGAGTAGGAATATTCTACCCAATTACCTTATTTAAACAAGAAACATGAAAAACTAAATGTATCTTTGTTGTTGGTGGCCAACTCAAGGTTGTAGGTAACACTATGAATCTTTTGCATGATTTTTTATGGTCCATAATATCTTGGAGACAACTTATTATTCTTTTTTTGTTGCTTCATTGAGATTTTTTTTTAAGGATGCAATCTCAAGAAGACCCAATCCCCAGCTTCAAAAAAAAAAAACTACAATGTTGGTCCACTTGTTGTTTCATTCAATTTTGTGCCATAGCTAAATTATTCTCAAGTCATAAAAGTACCTATTGTTGATGAAGCAAGTGGTCCTCTACTACCTAAACTCTTGGTGACACCTTTAATGATGATGTGATGGAAGGAGGATGATATTCATAAAGTTCCAAAAATGGAGACATTTTTTATGAGCTATGAAAAGAAGTATTGTACCATCATCTTGCAAGAGGTAGCCCATCTACCCATTGAGATTGTTTATCTAAAGTAAAACAATGTAGATATCCTTCCAAATAGTTATGAACCACCTTAGTTTTCCCATCTAATTTAAGATGGTATGAAGAACTATGAGCCAATTGAGTACCCAAATATAAGAACAAATCTTTCCAAAAGTGACTAGTAAAGATAGGATCGTGATCACTAATAATAACCTTAGGTGTACCATGTAGCTTTTGGATATTTTCCAAGAAAACTTTTTCCACTATACTTGTTGTAAAATAATGTGATAATGCAACAAAATGTTCATTTTTAATGAGACAATCAACTGATACAATGATGCCATTATGATCTTTAGATTTGGGAAGCCCTATGATGAAGTTCATGGATAGCTCTTCCCAATGTTGGCTAAGAATAGATAAAGGCTATAAGAGACTTGGTATCTTAATTGTTTCCCCCTTATTTCTTTGACAAACCAAACATTTAGCCACAAATTTTTGAACATCACCTTTTAGCCCTTCCCAAAAAAATTCTTGCTTGACCCAATGATATGTCTTCAAAAATCTTCAATGACCACCAATTGGGGAGTCATGTAATTCTTTGAGAATCTTGTGTTTAAGAGTGGAATTCTTTTAGAGATATAAGTGCTCTTTATACCAAATAATATCACCATTTAGACAAAACTTATCTAAACTATGAGGGTCATTTTTTATTTGATGGATGAGATTACTTGTTGCAACATCATTTTTCCACTCTTCTTTGGCTCCTACCACCCAATTTTCTTGTAATATTGAAAGAGCACACAATAAGGCTTCATCTTTTTCATCCTTCTTGGAAAGTGCATTGGCCATGATATTTTCCTTCCTTTTCTTGTATACAATTTCAAAGTCATATCCCAACATCTTAGTGACCCATTTTTGTTGCTCTTCTAATGATTGTATTTGTTCCAAAAAATATTTTAGGCTATCATGATCTGTCTTAACCTTGAAGTGTCAACCCATTAAATAAGGCCTCCATTTTTTAACTGCATGAATAATTGCTAACATTTCGTTCTCATAAATAGGTTTGAGTTGATTTTTACCTTTTAATTGATGACTCTCTAAAGAAATTGGTCAACCTTCTTGCATGAGAACTACTCCTATCATATTCAAGAAGCATCACATTCCATAATGAATTCCTTGGTGAAGTCTGGAGTGGCAAGCATTGGAGTTGTACACATATCCTTCTTTAATTCATCAAATGATACATTAGTAGATTCATTCCAATGAAAAACATCCTTCTTTAATAGAGTTGTAAGGGGTGCTTCTATATGACCATAATTATTCACAAATCTTCTATAATATCCTAGTAATCCCAAGAAACCCCTCAACTTTTTAATAGTTTTTGGAATGGGCAATTGAATGATAGCCTTAATTTTGTTAGGGTCCACCTTTACTCCCTCATGTGAAACTATGTGTTCCAAATACTCCACCTCCTTAACACCAAAAGTACACATGGATGGCTTAGCATAGAGTTGATGATCTTCAATTAATTTTAATTCTTGATCTACATGCTGCAAATGTTCTTCCCAACTCTTTCTATAAATTAATACATTATCAAAAAACACTAACACTAACTTTCTCAAGAAATTATTAAAAATCAAATTCATCAAACTTTGGAATGTAGATGGTGCATTGGTAAGACCCAATGACATCACAAAAAATTCATAATGACCCTCATGAGTTTGAAATGTTGTCTTACAATTATCTTCCTCCTTAATCCAAACTTGGTGATAACTAGATCTAAGATATAACTTGGTAAAGTACATAGCTCCATTTAATTCATCTAGAAGATCATTAATGATTGGAATAGGAAACTTATATTTAATAGCATACTTGTTAAGTACTCTAAAATCTAGACACGTGCACCAAGTTTCATCCTTCTTGCACCAACACAATAGGTAAGGAGTAATCACTTTGGCTATGCCTGATAATTCCTACCTATAGCATAATTCAATTTTTTGTATGTGTGGGTACCTATAAGGCCTAATGTTTGATGGCAGGCTTCCTAAAACTAGTTGTATGGCATGGTCATGATCCCTATTAGGAGGAAGTCCTTTAAGCATATCTCCAAGAATCACTGAGTGATAATTTATTATTTCTCAAGTGTAAATCTAGATGAGTAAGAGCATTAGATTGAGATACTTCTAATGAACATAGTTGGGCCACAAATCCATCCACACCTTTCTTAAGAAGCTTTTTCATTTGATGAGAGCTTGCCATCTATGAGGATTTTTCCTTCAATCCCCTTAGGTCCACTACTTTTCATTTTGATTAAAATCACATGAATAGTTCTTGGAAGTTCTTCTCAATTTTTCCCAATGTAGTAAGTCATTGTACTCCCAAAATAATATCCACTATGCCCATGGATATCGCATAGATGCGGGTATCAAGTTGATAATATCCCATGGATAATTTGATTCTATGACATTTCCTTGAACAACTAACTATGCCCCCATTTGCAATCAAAACCTAAAACTCTAGGGTTGGATAAATAAATAAAATTTAGAAGAGTTGCCAACTTTTTGTTGATGAAATTATGAGTACTACCTAAGTCGATCAACACTATTACTTTTTTATTCTTTAAGAAACCCACTACCTTCAGAGATTCTAGTACACTAAAACCTGAAAGTGCATGACAAGAAATGATTGGTTGAGAATCATGTAATTCCTCACCTAACTTCCTATCCTCCTCTGATATGGGCTCATTCACTTCTTCCTCACTCAGACCTTCAATATAGAACAATTTTTTTCACTACATTTATGTCCTTGACTATATTTTTTATCACAATTGAAACACAATCTTTTCCCTCTTGTATCCTCAATTTAATGTGGAGTCAACCTAGTAGGTTGAGGAAGAGAAGGTTATGAATATCCTTTTTATTTTGTCACATTAGCCCCTTTCTTTCTAAGAATCAATAACTTTTCCTCTACCTTGTGTGCCAATATAAAAGACTCATTTATTGAGCTAGGACAAAACATGCATACCTCACGTTGAATGTGATCCTTGAGACCACCCAAGAATAAATCATTCAAGTTCTATTTAATTGTATCCACTCTTAAGGATAGGTTTTGGAATTTTTTAATATAATCCTTGACTGATCCTATTTTTTGAAGTTGAGCAAGTTGGCTAAAGAAGTTTTGTGTTTCACTATTGCTATATTGTGCTTGGAGTTATTTTGTAAAAATTGATCATGATACAGTGATACCCATTTTTCTCCTATGAGTACAAAGCCAATGATACCAAATGAATTGATTTGGTTCTAGATATAAGGAAGCCATCATAACCTTTTGTTCATATGGGATTCGATGTACTTCAAACTAATTCTCCATTTGATTTATCCATGTTTGAGGATCCTTTCCATTAAATTTGCACATATCCAACTTTGGAAAAAAATTCCTAGATCATGTAGGATTAATAAAATTTGTGTCATTGTTAGTTAACTTGAAGGTTTCACCTTGATTTCTTAAGAGATCTTTCTTTGTTTCATTCATATAGGTGCTTAACATGCTTTCTATATCTAATATATCTCCTCGTAGGTCACACATATCCCTCTTAACCTCTTCCTTGAACTTACTAAGTTCCTCATTGATATTACTATCCTCTATTGCTTCCCAATCTCGATCAGAGGATTTCCCCAATGTGGTAGCATTCTTTTTACCTCTTGTTGAAGGCCCCATCATGATGGAAACCAATTTTTTTGAAATAAATCACTAAAATGAAATTATATTCTCTGATTTATTTTTATTTTTTTATTGTAACTTACTAGGGCCAAGATACCCTTACTCGAAAAAAATCCCCAAAAAAAATTAGCAAATTTGTTGCCTTGAGAGAGAATTTTCCTAATTTTTCAATATCTTGATTTTTTTATTATTCAATTTCTCCAAGATTTGAATTTAGGCTTTGTTACTTTGTATTGAAAAATTTAATACAAGTTATACTCCGATTCGGCAGGATGTGAAAGAATGAAGATCTCAATAAATTGAGTAGAAATAGTAAGTTTGCAATAATTTTCTCAAAATTTCTCCAATTCCTCTAAATTTTGGATTATATCTTCTTTAATATGGTCTTCAAAAATTCTTTTAAAATATTTGAAAAAATCACTAAAATCTAAAATTGATGCTCTTCCCAAAATTCCCCCAATATTGAGAAAAAATTCTTGCCTCTATGGTGCCAAGGTCATGCTCTGATACCACTTGTAATGAAATAACTTGCACAACAGAAGAAATAATATGAAATAATATATAAATACTTGATGATAACTAAGAGTAATAGGCCACTTTGAGGGTACAACCTCCAAACATCTCCAATGAGAACAGACTTCATAATATGATCATGAAATAAGACTCACAACCTCCTATATATACCTAATAGACACAACCTTACATAACACCTAGGATGACCTACCTACCTAAATAATAATATAATAATGATATCATGACTTAATTAAGGATTAAGATATCCATAGGTTGACTATTTATAACCCTATATACATTGACTATTCATAACCCTATATACACCAATATTAAGGGCGTAGTAGAAATCATCTTCTCAACATAGCATATGAATAGTTCCTTTACAATTCTTTAAGAAATGAGAGATAGGAATAATAATTATTTGTGGTCTATATTTGTCCATAAAAAGAGATTTTAGGTTACTTGTGATTCATCCAAATAGACCATGGTACATTTCTTGATAAAAATAGGTAAGAACCTATTGAGGTTTTGCCATGAATAAATCTCTCAAATTTGAGTTTTTGTAAAATTTTAAGTGCAATGAGGGCATCTTGAGAGAGAAAAAGGTGGGGAAAAGAAAAATTATAAGGGTGAAAGTTAAAAACCCTTTGATAAGAAATAATCATCAGAATTGAAGGCTAGAAAATATTTGTCTCTACCTTTTTTTGTAGTCTAAACAATAAAATACTGCAATCCAAATGAAAATCTACAACTAGAAGCTTGGCACACACTCTTCTAGAATTTGAAAGAGGAAACTATAAGAAACCATGAGAAACTAACTGAGTTTGCACTGACACACTTCAACAATCTAAATGTTTCTCCTTGCGCATAATATGAGGAAACCTCAAGCCACATAAAAAGAAGCTTAAATTTATTAGTGATTCAGGGGACAAGCAAATGAAAGTATGACACAATTTGGGAAAAAAACCATTCAATAAGAAATGGTCTTCGAAACTGAAGGTCAAAAAATACCTACATCTCTACCTTTTCCATCAATCTCTGTATGAAACCCTTAAATCCAAATAAAAATTAGCAACTAGAAGCTTGATGTACACACTGCATTGGAAATCACAAGTTAAATGAGAAATAAATTGTGATAGTACAGTTTTAAACAACCTACTAAACAACTCCAAGTGTAACATTTATGGATTTTGTTTCACAATAAAATATTATTTGAAAATAATTTATTGAAATTAAATTTTTTAAATTTACTTTTCCCCCTTACTTTTTTAGCTCACAACCAATAGAGATACTGATAAATACAATTTGTTTAATTTGATAAAATACATAAATTTATCATATTATATATAAATTAAGTCTAAGAAATTATTAAAGATGATTGCTCATGTAATTTTGAAACTAATTGCATCTAATAGATGCAACAGTATATTTTCATTATATTACTTTCATGTTATATCAAAACAATTTGGTTGTGTTTGCATAATATTAACCTATTTGAAACAAGATTTATTCTTTCTTCAACAATTTTATATTGAATTCAAAATATTTTGAAAGATATTTAATTTTTGTTTGAAAAATTCTATATCAAACTCAATGATCATATTGATGGAAGAGGTGCTCTTCTAGGGTTCTATGTATTCCATGACTTTTTTCTCTAAGTTAGTCTTTGGTTTTGCACTGTCATACCACATTTATTGTAGGAATATTAGGGTTTTTTTATTATGGCTTTGACCTACTTTATCTCAAATGTTCATATTGGTGTGGAGTCTTTGAGATGATTCTTGGCACCTCCAATGAACAAACACCCTCACAAGTTTTTTTTGAAAGTATTCCCATGAGGTAAGTCCCTTGATATTGTATTCAACATTGAAGACTTTGATAATGATTGTGAATGGCTAGATAAACATACTTTGATAGAATATTATATGGGTAGAAATCCTCTTGAAAACATGCTCAAAGAATGGGGTGGCTAAGGGTTTCACCTAGATGGTGTTCAAATCCTCAACAAGGGTTTTTATTATTTCAGTTTGCTAACCCTTCCTAAACCAATACAATTTATAACCATGGGTCTTGGACGATTACATCCTTATTGCTAGTTTTCTAGCATTGGTCCCATGACTTCTCTATCTCAAATGATAAGCAGTTGAAGGTCCCCATTTGGGTCAAGTTCCTAATTCTCCATTTGCCTTGCTAGTCATTTATCCAAGCCATTACTCAAACCCTAGGTATGGTTGTTAATTTGCATGGAACCAAAAAATTTATTCAACATTCATCCCTAGAGAAGGGTTTGTGTTGAAGTCAATTGTTGTAGTGACCTTAAAGAAACTGTTGATATTTATTTGAACCTTTTGAATACCTACTCTAGGTGTCAATTGACTGATCACAAGATCAAGGACTAGCCACTGGTAGTGCCTCACAAGCTAGGCCCTAGAAAGTACATGCAGACCAAACCTATCGAGAATGGAAAGAATGAGGAATGGACAACTATTTTTTACAAAGGTAAAACCATCCTTGCCATCCAAAAAAACTATGTTCTCTTATACTCAACCTTTTCTAGAAATTGTTCTCATTACTACTATTTTTGCAATGTTAGGTGGGTGGTGCCACCACCTGTTTCAAACCATATATCATAGGGAAATAGGGCATATATGGGTGCCTCTCTCTCTACTTGGGTTTACACTCTACAGGTGGCCTCCAAGATATTTTCCCAACCCTTGCAGAGATCTCATAGCCTAGATGGTCATGGAGATGAGAAACATGGTGCCTATGAGAAGTAGAGAATAATCTCTGGCAAAGATTTCTCTCTTGCTCTCACTACTAGTTCTCTCTTGTACAATAGTTTATCCTCTCTTGAGGATGAGGATGACATACAAGAATTTTTATCATGAATTTTATTTCAAGGAATGTGTAGGGTCTCATAGACATTCCTTGTATATATTATGTGTGAGACAGTAGATGTCGGCTTGGTTTCTTCTATATTTTGTGCCTCTAGGAAGTTAAAATTTTAGGGTTTTTTTAATCAATACTTCATACTATGTTATTTAGCCAAATAATTTTTTTTTTTTGTTAGGATTAAGCTGACTGAGGTGGTGTAGTTCTCTTCTCTCGCCTTGTTTAATTTATTTTGATATTTTCATGGTTTTGACCCCATGCACAATATTATTTAGATTTTTTTGTCCTTCAATAGTCACTCCTTTGGCATTGTTAATGTTTATGCTCCCAATGATATTGTGGAAAGATCACAACTATGGCATTGGATGGCATATTTATTGCCACTTGCCACTTGGATTATCTATAGGGACTTCAATATGGTTGATCTAGCCTTTGACAAAGATATCATTCTTCCTTTTTGATGGACAACTAAGAGAAGAGAAGCATGGTACTATATGCATGGTAAATTAGGCCTTTTCTATCCTAATACCCATCACTACCATTCAAGTGGAATTTGGCATACATGGTCTAAGTTTAGAGCTTGATCTGACATGATTTTTAAAAGGCTTGATCATGCGATGACTATTGTACAATAAATTTTCTCCTTTTCTATATATAGTAAATTACATGTCACTCCACTATAGGATGTGACCTTATCAGACCATTATCCCATCAGTTTTACTATTGCCTGGAAAACAACTCAAAAATATAATTCTTAAACATAATTTTTTTGAACATGTCACTATTGAGTCATGAACCCATTATTGCTCACATTTGCACATTTTTGAATTTAGAGCCTTGGCTCCACACTCACATTGGGTGGATTCAATGGTGAAACCATGTCATCCTCTATATGATGAGATTTATTTGCATCTACTATAGGCAAATTTCTTTGTACTACAACCATTTGTATGATGCTACCACCAAAGATCTTTGTATGACTTCTGAGGCCTTGGCCCTAAATCCATTTGATTTAGACTTGCAACTTCACCTTGTTAATCTTTGATATTAGAAGCAAGTTATTGACAACTATTTTTCCAAAGGTTTCCAAGTCAAAGCCCAACTTCATTGGCTTGAGATAGGAGACCAAGCCTCAAAGGAATTTTTCCATGCTCTTATAACTCAACACAACTTGATAGGGATAAAGAAGATCAAGGAAGGTGAACGAATCTTCTTGGATCTTCCTGACATTCTTCAAGCCTTTATCTAATATTATGAAAAGGTTTTCTCTTCAAAGGAAAATTCTACTGAAAAGGACTAGGATTTGAAGGAATGCAATGTTGTTACTCCTACTTGGCTTGTGGTTGACCAACATGCTTTCTATGATCAAAGGGTACCCCTCAATGAACTCAAGGAAATCATCTATTCTATAGAAGATGATAAGGCCCTTAGGTGTGATGGCTTCCCTATGAATTTTATAAATCTTTATGGAACTCCATTGTGAGCATTCCATTCCAAATCCTTAGGCAACCTCATTAACAAAGGTAACATCAAATTCATATCAAAATTTGGTGATCCTTAGGATATTTGCAATTGGAGGCCCATAACTTTGTTGAATGTGTCCATGTTTGATGTTGGTGATCCTTAGGATATTTGCAATTGGAGGCCCATAACTTTGTTGAATGTGTCCATGTTTGATGTTTGTGATCCTTAGGATATTTCCAATTGGAGGCCCATAACATGTGTCCATGTTTGATGATGGTGATCCTTAGGATCATTTTTAAAGCCTTTTCTCTCAAGATTTGTCATTTCTAACCTTTGATTATTCAACCCAAAAAAAAAAGTTTCATTCAGATACATTCTTGACAATATTATTGCTTTCTAGGAGGGTATAGAATGGGAAAATCAATCCAAGAGGCAAGTTCTCTTTCTCATGATTGAATTTTTCAAGGCTTATGATAATATATAATGACAATTCATTCCTTCTATGCTTCATGCCTTAGGATTTGGTCCAGTTTTCCTTCATTATGTAGAGATGTTATTTGTGGAAGCTTCTTCTTACATCATTATCAATGACAAATAGTCTCAAGCCTTTGGTGTTTTCAGATCCACTCATTAGGGATGTTTGTTGGATCCAACGTTGCATGTTCTTATTGCTAGAGAATTTGAGTATATACTTGCCAATGTCATTTCCTCTTGTCATGTTAGATAAATTAACCTTCCTATGTATCCTACTCAACTTTTCAATGAACACTTTATTGATGGTTCCTTCTGATATCTCACCGAGTTCGAGGATAATATCTTGAATGCTCTTCAATGCTTGGAGACCATTTTTTTGGCTTATGGCTCTTCCATTCAATGACACAAAACTCTATGCTACAGATAGTCATTTCTCCCTAGTCTGATTAGGCTTTTGCAATACTAGTGGAAATGGATTCGGAATGGATAGATTTTCCTCTTTCTAGGCATCGCCTTTTCCTTTCAAGCCTTCGATGTTGATCTTGGGAATATTGTGTTGACCAAGACTTTGTAAAAGTTGGATTACTAGTTCACCAAATCCCTTTTGTTAGCTAAAAAATTCTAGATTTCTTCTAAGGTTTTGGTTGTCACCCATGTGTAATATTCTTCTTGTTGGGATCCTTCCAAGGCCTCTTATCGTAAGCTTGAAAATCTCCTTAGAGATTTTCTCAAGACCTCAAATTTTGAGCATCATGGCTTTCACAGTTTCTTGGGAATATTGTTGTTTACCTAAGGATTTTTAAGGTCTTGGCTTCATTTCCACTCAGCAACATGGTATAGAGTTGTGTGCTAAATGCATTATTTATGCCATTACTAGAGACAGGACCTAAAAATTCTTCTCAAGCACTGCATCTCCTTTGTATTCCCAGTGGACATACCAATGTAGAAGGGGATTGGTTTCCAAACCCTTCTCATCACCTTAGAACTTGTGGAAATATAGGGCTCATTTTTTATCAAAAGCATCTAAAGAGCTTGGGAGGCTATCAAGGCTTGGCTCCATTAGATGGGAGACAACTTGAAAAAAGGTCTCTCCATGAATCAACATAATATTTGGTGGTCACCCCTATTTTCCATTCAAGGTGTTTGTCTGGCCAAGATTCGGGGTGCTAGTATTAGAAAGAATGGTCCACCAAGATAACTGAGAGGGGGTGTGTGAATCAATTATCACATCAATACAACTTTTATCAATCTTATTAAATCTTAAACATGTGACCAATATAATCAAAAATCATAAGAAGATACATATACACAATAACACAAAATATGTTAACTAGGGAAACCTTGATCAGAGGGAAAACCTCAGTGTAGGTGGTACCCACAAAATGATATTCTACTATAAATATTCCTTGTAAGAGAGTGGACTCTATTAGGAGCTAATGAAATACATTGAGTATATATTATTCCTTATTATGAGACTTTGAATCCCTGTTATAAGATTCCAACCATGTTAGGAGCTATAGAAGGTAGATGGACCTACTATCCAAACAACTTTAGGGGCAAGACCACCAAGCTCACTATCCAACTGGTCTTTATATTATTTCTTTTAGAATAATAGAAATGAAATTAAACTCCACAACTTGAACTCTTTGAGTTTTTCCTATGAGATTAATTAGCTTTGATGTTTTCCTATGAACTCTTTGAGTTTTTCACAATTACAAAACACTATCAGCTTATAGTAAATACAACTTCTCACACATGTAACCTCTAACCTCATGCACTTTCTAACATCATCATTAGGTTGTTATTGATATTGTCTAACTTCACTCATCATGATTCTATCCTTGTTAAGACATATAATCCAAACATTAGAAACCACTTCTCAGGTACTCTATCTACACATTTCCTTTCGTAACTCTCATATAACTCATATATATCTTTTACTTTCTACACGCACACACTAGTCTACATCTTCTAGAGACACTATAGAACATATCCTCAATTGGGCTTGACCTCATTAGTAATACATAATCTGTATGACTTCATTTTATGTCTATTACTCTGTCATCTTTACATAAACCATACTATGTTCAAGATACTCCCCCAAAGAAATATCATCATCATTCATGCTAACAATCTCTCCCTTTGACATTAATGGCAACATAAATGAAAAATATCTAAGTTTCAAGAATAAAAAATCCAACTTTTTTGCTGTTATTTCTCTCATCTTTTCACATCCTCTTCATTAATCAAATATAAATCTCATAGAAAAAAATCTCCATTTGTGCTTCCTCATTCTTACATGGATCACATAAATTTTTCACACTTCTCCCCCATTGATATAGTTCCCCATTGGCATCAATATCTCATGAACAATTCTTTCCTATTTCACACTCTCCCCCATTCATAGGAGGTTCTTTTTATTCAATCTATCCCCTATTGACATCAATAATAAAGGCATCATTATGTTAATCATCTGCTCAAAGTCTTCAACTAGATCAAGTGTCTAAAGGCATAGTTTCATACTAGCTACCAAGAGTCCTTAGTAACTTTTCCCAATCATAGATACTCCCCCATAGACAAATCATCAACATTCAATCTAGATAAATAATTGTACTTTGTACCACTATAATGATGCATTCTCTACATCGTCTACTAAAAAGTAGGTAGGGGCATAATCTCAAATATACAATGCAAATACTCAAATATATCATTAGGAAAAGGCTTCACAAAAATTTCCACAATGCTCTCATTTGTATTAACATACTTTAATCTAATTTCTTTCTCTGCAACTTTCTCTCTTAGAACATGACACTTAATCAATATATACTTAGTCTTAGAATGTAAAATAGGATTCATGAACATACTCACTACATTTGTGCTATCACAATATATGATAACAAATTTTAAATACTCTATCTCAATATCCTTCAGCATCTATTTCATTTACATGATTTGATTACAATTATTTGTTGTTGCTACACACTTTTCTTCTACTATACATTGTGAAATACAATCTTGTTTCTTGCTCAACCCAATCTTGCTCCAAGGAAAAATGCTCCACCACTTGTATTCTTTCAATCATCTATACAACTTTCCATATCTGCATTATTATATGCACATAGAGTAAAGTCATTTGATTTTTCATAGTACAAGACAAAATCATGTGCACCCTTCAAATATTTGAATATTTTCTTCACTATTGCATAGTGTGATTCTTTAGGGTCTACTTGAAATCTTTCTACTACACCAACTGCATTTTCTATATCTATTCTTGTGGAAGTTAGTTATTGCAAACTCCAATCATGAATATGTACTTATTCATCTCAAATATAGGTGTCTCATCTTTTTTAGATAACTTGTGACCAATTATCATAGATGTACTAGCATCCTTACAACTTTCCAAGCCAAATACTTTTAATAAATCATTTAAATACTTAGTTTGTGATAAAAAAATACCATCACTATTCTATATAGTTTGTGAACCCAAGAAATATTTCATCTCACCAATCATACTCATCTCAAAGATTATTCATCCACAAATATCACAATAATCAACAAATCATCTTCATTTTCTTTCAAATATAAATAATTATCTATAGTATCAAGTTAGCAAATCTTAATTCTTCCAAATACTTGTCCAACCTTGCATACCAAGTACTAGGTGCTTTATTTAGTTGATACAATGCTTTCTTAAACTTTCATACCATGTCTCCTTCTGTTGTCAAAGGAAAGCCTTTGGGCTACTCAATTTAGACATCTTCTTCAAGTTCTCCATTTAGAAATGTTGACTTCACATCCATCTAAGACACTTTGAACTTCTTACCTACCGCATAAGTCAAGAACATCCTTATTGCTTCTAGCAATAAGGGAAAATTTCTTTGCATAGTCTATACCTTCTTGCTATGAATATCCTTTACATACCAATCTTTCTTTATTTCCCACAACCTCACCTTTTTCGATCATCTTGTTTCAAAAAACTCATTTAGTTCCTATAATACTCTTATCTTTAGGTCTAGGAACCAATTTTCATGTCTCATTCTTCACAATCTAACCAAATTCCTCCTTCATTGCTTGAATCTAATGATCATCCTTGCATGCCTCATCTACACTCTTTGGTTCAACTTGAGAAATTGAAACACAATTCTTCATGTACTTTGTTTCTTGTCATAACTCCTTTCTCCTTGCTTCCAATAATTTTATTGGTAGGGTGATTTTTTGTCAAATTTCTATTAGGTGTAGGTGTCACTAATTGAATTCTTACTTCTTCTCTAGGTTTAGACTTTGGTTCTCCTCTTTGTTCCATGACTTGAATATCATTCTACAAATCATTGTCAGTCTTAAAGAAATTTTTAATATTTTCTATGATAGAGTTAGGATTAACTTTTTCATCATTAGAATTATAATCCAACATTCTCTCTTTAATTTCAAAATTTTCATCCACTTTCATATTTGCACACTCAACAATAGTCTTAGTTCTCTAATTAAAACATCTATAATCTTTAATTTTCAATTAATAACCAAGGAGCATACCTTCATCACTTCTTGTATCAAACTTACCAATCTCATCGTCCCTCTTGATATAACATTTACTTCCAAAATTTTTGCAATACTTCAATGATGGTGCATGTCCAAACCAAAGTTCATAAGGTTTATTGTTTGTACCTTTTCTAATCTATACTCTATTAATTGTATATATTGTTGTATTAACTACTTCTCCCCAAAATATTTTTGATACAAAATTCTTAAACATCATAGCTCTAGTTTCTTTTGCTATAGATCTATTTCTTCTCTCAAAAATTATGTTGTATTCAAGAGTCTTAGGGGCGGATAGATCTCTCTTAATGCTATCCACTTCACAAAAGGTATTAAACTCATTTGAGGTAAACTCTCCACATCTATCTAATCTTAAACATTTAATCTTCAATCCATACTCATTTTGAACTTTTTTCTTAAATAATGTAAACTTCTAAAATGCTTAAAACTTTTCTATAAGGAACACTACTCACACCATCCTAGTAAAGTCATCAACAATAACATGAATTACCTTTCATCGTAAAATCCTCTTGTCCTAGTAGGACCACTCATATTTACAAGAAATATCTCTAATTTCATCATAGTATAAAACTTATTTCTAGGAAATGAGCTTTCTTTCTGCTTAGCCATAACACATTATTTGCACACAATATTAGTAGACTTCACAATTTACAGTAAATCTCTAACAAAAACTGTATTACTAGTCTTCACAATATTATCAAAGATTCTATGCCACAACCAAGTATTATCAACTTTTTCAAGAAAACATGTCATCTCTATAGGAATGAGCTGAAGAACATTACCTTTGGATCATGTACAAGTGACAATCAACTTATCATCTTTATCCTTCATAATTCATGTCTTCTCTATGAATTGTAATTGATATCCCTTATCAACCAATTGTCCAACACTCAATAGACTATACTTTAATCCATCAACAAAGTATACATCATTTGTGTTGGTTTTTCCATCAAGAGTAATAGATCATATTCCCTTGATATGACAAGCCATAATGTAACCAACTTTTAAAATCTCTCCATCATGACTATTTGATATAACAAATTAATTCATGTCACCAGTCATGTGAACAACCCCTGTTTATGATCTAGTCAACTTTCTTTTCAACCTACAAAACTAGGGCTTTCTCTTCTCTGACTTCTATTTCATATTTTTCTTCTTTTATTGCTACAAATCCTAGCTCATCATCACTTTCACTATGAACTCTCTCATCAAACTCATCATGTTCATTTGCATACAAATAATCTCTATGCCTTCTAGACTTGAAATTATTTTAATACTTTTTCTCCCTTTTAGGACACTTGGAAGCATAATGACCAAATTCATTACATGTCCAACATTTAAAGATTCTCTTACTATTTGGTTATCTCCTTACAAGCAAGGTAATTCCTTCTTCAATCCTTTTCTCTTCCTTAGATCTATATTTTCTACTGCTGGAATAATCTTCATTGGTGCTTGCACTTCTTAAGTAGGAGAGGCAAACACTTAATGCACTAAAATCAATTTCTACTCTAGGAAAATCTCTAGCACGGTTCAAGCTCACTTTTGTTGCTTCCAATATTCCAAGAAGAGTCTTTCAGTGCAAAGTATTACTTGCTCAATCATTTGTCTTGTTTGTTTTAATGGTGGTGTCATTTTTTTCAGCTCTTCCATATAATCTCATCTTCATCTTTAGATCCATTACGAGAATTAATTCCTACAACAATTTCTAATATTCTACCAATATAACTTCTTACAGATTCATCTTCCATCATCTTAGCATCTTGAAACAAACATATCCAATATTGTAATCTAATTCTCTTAGCATGTTTATCACCTTCAAACATAGATTCCAAAGTTGTCCAAATTTTATGAGATGTTTCTAAGGATTTTAGCTAACTCTATTCATTTTTTAGGAAGAGTTGACAATAATACTTCTCTAGAAAACATGTTATACATAAATAGTTCTCTTTCAGCTTCACTACATTCTTTAATTTTTCTTTCTTCCACAATCTTCTTTTCAATCTTTTTCATCAACCAATATCTTAGACCATGCATAGCATATGTGTCTTCATCTTCTCTTTCCAATTGTCATAATTAACTCCATCAAACTTATAAGTTTCTTCTCTGAAATGATCCTCTATTGATCTCCTTAAGCTATTAATTTTTTCCTTCAGAGACCTTATGCCATACTACCAATTGTTAGAAAGTAAAGTCCACCAAGATATCTGAGAGAGGGGGAGGTGAACCAGTTATCATATCAATACAATTTTAATCAACCTTATTAAATCTTAAACATGTGAACAATATAGTCACCAATCATAAGAAGATACATATATGCAATAACACTAGATATGTTAACTAGGGAAAGCCTTGATCAGAGGGGAAACCTTGGTGGGATGGTACCCAAAAAATGATATACTAATATACATGTTCCTTGTAAGAGGATAAACTCTATTAGGAGCCAATGAAATATATTCAGTACATATTAGTCCCTGTTAGGGGACTTTGGATCCATGTTAGAAGATTTCAACCCTGTTAGAAGTTGTGCCAACCCTGATAAGAGATGTAGAAGTTAGATGGACCCAATATCCAAACAACTTCAAGGGAAAGACCATTGAACTAACTATTCAACTAGTCTACATATTATTATTTTCAGATTAATAGAAATTAAATTGAACTCTGCAACTCAAACTCTTTCTCTATCCCCTTATTGTGCCTATATTGCACCAAATACCTTCTCAAATCTTCAAACTTGCATCACACTGATACCTTTGATTTCTTACACACATTTACCAACTTTTCATATCACTTTCTCAATACACACATTACTTCTATTGCACCCTTCATCACAAGGAAAATAACCTTCCTTTATACCATATCCACAAAATAATTCTTGTTAGGATTAACCTCAAACTGAAATAACAATCACATGCAAATATAAACAATACTAGAAAATAGTAGATCGCATAAAAGAGAACACAAGACACCAAGATTTAACATGGTTCACCCAATCCCTGGGCTACATCCACCAAAAACAAGTCAAATATTATTATTATCCAATAATTACAACCTAATTAAAATTTGTAATCACTTATAGCTCAACATTGCCACAAGAACTTTTTTTTCTCACACCTTATGAAAATCCCTAACCCTAAGCCTTTTATACAAACTTTTTGTCACTTACAAAATAAGGGCTAGAATAATAGAAAAATAGTAGCTGACACCTTTTATGATATAAGGTCATTATTTTCTTTGGGGGTGTTGCCCTCAAAAACCCTTGTGGGGGATTACCCCTCGACCCCACCCTGTACTATGACCAGGAGAACACATGAGGCACTACCCTAAGACCCCACAAGGGAACTACCCTTGACCCCATCTTGGGGGCACTGCCCCCAAACTCCCATAGAAATAATGTGGAAGTAAATTAACCAAATAAACCTCTAAGTCTGATTAGGTTACACATCACAAAAATCTCCCACTTGGAGAATGATCATACTCCACAATAATAATCTCCCACTTGGAGACTGATCATAGCACTGCTAAACTTGTAGCTCCCACTGGACTATATCAAACCACCTTGGACTCTATTGTTCTTTTATTCTATTCAATCAAGAAGACCAACTAAAGTAGAAGAGGAATTCAACTTCTCCCTTGTCACTACCTTTGTCAACATATCTATTGGATTGTCACTTGTATGTATCTTCTCTAGCTTTAACTTTCCATCATCCAAAATTGACTGAATGAAATAGTACCACATCCGTATGTGCTTTCTCTTTGAATATAGAGTTGAATTCTTTCCAAGATGAACGGTATGTTGACTATCTATAAACAAATAATTATCCCTTTGTGGGTGTCCCAATTATTCCAAGAAGAACTAAAGCCATATCATCTCCTTGAATGCCTCTATAGCAACAACGTACTCTACCTCTATAGTAGATAAATATTAACCTTTTTTAATTGAGAAATCTAGCTCACTATTACCCCACCAATAGTAAATACATAACCTATAGTACTCTACCTAGTATCAATATCCCCTACCAAATTTGAGTCAACATAACCTTATAAAGTAGTAGAACCCCCAAAGTGTAAACACTTACTGGATGTTCCTCTCAAATATCTAAGAATTCATTTGACTATATTCCAATGATCAATTCTTGGATGACTCATATACCTGCTAACAACTCCCACTACATGTGAAATATATGGCCTTGTACATACATAGCATACATCAAGATTCCTATAGCTAAAGCATAAGGTATCTTGGAGATATTATCCTCCTTTTCTTGTATCTTGGGACACATCTCCTTAGTCAACTTCAAATGACTAGGTAATGGTGTGCTGACAACTTTAGCATTCTCCATAAAGAAACGTTGCAACACCTTCACAAATAATCAGCCTAAGATAGCATCAATTTCCTATTTTCCCTATCTTCTAAAAATCTTCATACCAATGATTTTTTTTGCTGCCCCCAAATCCTTCAAAAAAATGCATGTGCTACTTGGAATTTTAGTCCCTTAATGTGATTCATGTTAGACCCAGCTACAAGCATATCATCAACATATAAACATAAAATAATGTAACTATCATCATCCAACCTCTTAAAATAAACACAATGATCTAAGTGAAACCTACTATATCAATGCACATGCATAAACCTATCAAATTTTAGATAGCATTTCCAAGGTGCTTGCTTCAAGTCATATAAACTTTTCTTCAATCTGTACACTAAGTTCTCCTTACCTTTGACCTCAAATCTTTTTTATTGTGCCATATATATCTCTTCATCCAAATCGCCATGAAGAAAGGTTGTTTAACATCAAGTTACTCTAAGTGCATATCTTCAGTAGCTACAATACTAAAATAATGCAAAAAGAAGTCATTTTAACAATAGGAGAAAATATCTCATCAAAATCCATGTTTTTTTTCTTGTGCAAATCCTCTTACAACTAACCTAGCTTTAAATATTTTCTTACCTCCATCCTCTTCTTTCAACCTGTAAACCCATTTATAATGTAAAACCTTTTTACTTGTAGGAAACTTGTATAAATCCCATGTCTTATTTTTCAGCAAAGAGTCCATTTTTTCTTTCATGGTAGACTCCCACTAAATCTTTCTATCTACATGCATAACTTCATCATAATATTCAAGTTCACCAACATTAGTAAGTAAAATATAATACAAGGAAGGAGAAAATCTTTCTAGAGGTCTACTTATCCTTGTTGACTATTTAACATTCGCTAGGATGTGTGTTATTTATTGTTATAGTTGTTGAAGATCATGAGGAATTTCTAGAACATTAGCTTTTGGAGAATCATCCAACACTACATAATCATCTTCTTTCTTCTCATGTTGCTGCAACAAATCTTTTTACAACACTTTTTCATTGAATATGACATCCCTACTTCTCACAGTTTCATGATTTTCAAAATCCCAAAGCCTATAACCAAATTCATTAATGCCATATCCAACAAATATGCATTTTTTTGACTTAGCTTCCAGCTTGGTTCTATTTTTAGAAACTATATGAGCAAATGCTTCACAAACAAAGGTTTTGAGAAAAGAATAACTCACCTTCTTACTAGTCCATGCTTTCTCTAGATTACCACAACCCAAAGGAGTAGAGGGACCTCTATTGATCAAATATACAATAGTATTGATAACCTCTACCCACATTTTTAAGGGCTACCCTGCACGCAACCTCATGCTCCTTGCACGCTCCATTATAGTCCTATTCATGCGTTCAACCACTCCTTTTTCTTATGGAGTCCTTGGAAAAATTTTATATCTATGAATGCCATTAGTAGAGCAATAATCTTCAAATTTAAGACTGCAATATTCACCACCATTATTAGATCTAAGGCATTTTAATTTTTTTTCAGTCTCATTTTCAACGAAGCATTTCCATTTCTTAAAAGTTTGAAATAGATCATATTTCTATCTAAGGAAATAAACTCATAATATTCTAGTTTCATCATCAATAAATGTAACATAATAATGAAATCCACCAAGGGAAGATACCTAAGCTAGTCCCCATACATCTGTATGCACAAGCTCTAATCTCTCACTTTATTTTCCTTTACAATCTTCAAAAACTCACTCTTTTTTGTTTTCCATACATACAACTTTCACAAAAATCCATGTTGACACATATCAGACTTGTTATAACTTGATTTGAATGAAGCACTTTCATACCTTTCTCACTCATGTCCCCAAGTCTATTGTGCCACCACACTGTATCAGAATCTATAGTAGCTATTTGTTCTCCTTGCTCAACTGCAGCAATTGTTCCTGAACATTCATTTTTCTTTAAAACAATCAAAGTAGAAGGAGAAATATAATTTGTACAAAGATATAAGGTGCCTACTTTCACACCTTTTTCTACTACAAGGGAACCTTTTGAAACATTCCAATTTTTATTATTAAAAGTAACTACACAACCCTCATCATTGAGTTGCCCTGTTGAAATTAAATTCCTAATTAGCCTTGGAACATGTCTTACCTCATGTAGTATTCAATGATTCTCATTCTATGATTTAATCTTAAATTTTTCCTTTCCAACAATCTAATAGAGTTCATTATCCTCCAAATGAACAAGCTCAAATTTGCCTTTGACATAATCAATGAAATAACTTCTACGAGGTGTAGCATGAAATAAAGCACCAAAATCTAAAATCCATGAATCATTGACACTTTTTAAAGACAAAATTAAAGCATCCTTTTCAGATTTGTTACTTACCACATTTTCCTCCTTGTTCCCCTCTGGTTTATCTCCTTCATTTTTCTTTTGAGTCCAACAATCTTTCTTCTTATGCCTTGTTTTACCATAGTACCAAAAGTCTCTTAGTCCTCCGGATTGAGACCTCTTCCTCTTTGACTTTCCTCTTGATTTTCCATGATTTTTGGAATTATTTCCTTTCTCAATCATTTTGCCTTTCCTTTGTGCATTTAAAGAACTTTCTAGTGTAGATACACATAAGGATTTCTTACAAGTTTCCTTACTCAAAATAATACTGATCACATCATCAAATTTTAGGGTATTAGATCCAAAAACAAAATTACTCACAGCCATTACCAAGTCATTACAACTTTCAGGCAAAGAAAACAAAATCAAGAGAGCCCTAATTATTCATCAAAATTAATACCCATAGAAGATAACTAACTAATAATAGTATTAAACTCATTTAAATAATCTACAATAGATCTTCCTTCTGCCATTTTCATATTAAATAAATGTTTCATGAGAAATATCTTATTCGAAGCAAAGGAATTTTCATACAATTTTGCTAGGGTTTCTATCAACTCTTCCATCATCTTTGCTTTTGTAATATTAAATTTCATTGATGGTGCCAAGCATAATTGAATGCTTCCAAGTGCCTTTCTATCTAAAATCTCTCAATCCTCCTCTGACATAGTCCCTTGTTTCTTTGATTTTCTTTCTAACAACTTCCATAAATCCTTCTAATAAAGATAGTCTTCCATTTGCATCTTCCATAAATGAAAGTTCTGCACATTAAACTTCTCCACCTTTAGCTTACCCTTTTCTTCCATAGCTCTCCCTCAATTGTGAGACTCCCACTTGACTGTGATACCTTCCTCCAAAGGACTGCTAAAAAAAAATGATGATGGTTTGGCTTAAAAAAATGACGATAACCTAGCTTTGATACCACATGTTAGGATTAACCAAAAACAAAAATAATAGTTACATGCAAATATAAACAGCACCAAAAAATAGTAGGTTGCATAAAAGAGAATAGAAGACACCAAGATTTAATGTGGTTCACCCAATCCCTGAGCTACATCCACCAACAACAAGTTCAATATAATTATTATCTAGTGAGTATGACCTAATTACAATTGTTAATCCCTTACAGCTCAATACCACCACAAAGACAATTTTTTCCATGACATTTTATGAAAATACCTAACCCTAAGCCTTTTTATACAAGTTTTTTGCTACTTACAAAATTAGGGCTAGAATAATAGAAAAATAGTAGCCAACACCTTTTACAATAGAAGTTCATTTTTGGCTTTGGGAGCATTGCCACTAAAAATCGCTTGTAGGACATTGCCCCTCGACCCTACCCTATATTGTGATAGGCAGTGCATGATGTAGTGCAAGGTAGGAGTATCCCCAAAGGATATGTCCTAGCCCCTAGCAATATAACCATGCAGTAGAAACACAATAGCAAGAAGAAACAATGCAAGATCTAATACCAAATTATAAATCTTTATTCATAAAATATAACTAATTGCATACCATATTCCTGGCCATAAGGCCTTCTAGGTTAGGGCTAAATACAACAACGATTACAAAATTATTTTTGCAAGATCTCTCAAGATCCAACCCAAACACTATCTCAGCTAGCCAAGAGCTGTAACATAACAACAATCTAGAAGAAACCACTAAGGAAATCTAAACTTGTGCTAAAAATCCCTCCAAGAAATCTCCTTTTTTTCCAAGCTATAGCTACTAACTTTTCTCAAACTCAATCCAAGATCCTAGTATAAACTTCCTCACATTTAGCGCTCTATCCTCACATTCACAACTTCATCTCAATCCTGATGTAAATTCTCTCACATTCAGTACTCTACTCACAGACTCGAGAAAAATTTCCCTTCAAATACTCCCAACCAATCATTCCATGAATAATGAATGAATAAAGACTCCAACAAAACCTCTACTTATACCAATCTAAGCCACAAGTTGGCCTACAACAACAATTAAATGCCCAAAATTGATATCTAAGTAAAATCATGATATCTCCTAGCTCCAATTGAATTAGAAATTGTGATTCAAACAATAGGAAGAAATTTATATCCTCTACAACCCCTTAAATTTGCAAAGGTTGATTCCCCAAGGAAAAGTGTGCATCCATCCCAAAAGTTACACATAGAAACCTATCACATAGTCTTCCAAAAATGGATACTGTAGGAGAATTACGATATCTCCCAACTCATAATTAATTAGAACTTTTTCCTTGTACCATAGATATTACTCTAGGCCCTCTTCAATCCCTAAATTTTTCAACCTCTAAATCATTAAAGATAATTAGTTACACATATTTCAATAGGCACCAAAAACCAAAAAAACACAGTTCTAGCATCAAGGTAAAAATTGGTCAAACTTCAAGTCAATTCATTCAATCTCTATGAAATCATGATGACAAGTTACTCAATGTGTCTCCAACACATACCTAACCCTAAAATTCATAGCTCCATCAAAATCCCATATCGATGCTCCTGCATCAAACTCCCTAGGTAAATAGAAAAGTATGTCCCATACTTTGATGCCCAAAAAAGATCTACAACCAACTTCATCTTTACCAAAGGCTTCCACTTCATCAAATTCAATAGAACAAATATGAAGATAAGATATCTATGCTCCATCCACTAAAACATTAGAATCAATTACATATCAGCAATCCAATCAACATGCTAACTCCCAAGAACAAACTGAAAAAAATGATTTAGCAACAAACCCTCATCCACATCAACAACTAGTGAATCTACACCAGTAGCAAAAAAATTCACATCAACAAAAACAAAATCCACATCAGCAGCAACATATAGATCTCCATCAATGCATGCCAAACTCACAACACCATCAATATCATTTCTCACAACAATATGCTATGCAACACACAACTCATCACCAATAGCAACCAAATCTTCCATGACCAAGTGCTTTGTAATTTCCATGTCAGACTTAGCCAACTAATCATGAAAATAAGTCTTTGTCCAAGCATCAATAAGGTTCTATATTAGACTCCACAAACTAATTAGAAAAACCAACCTCTTCCACCTTGACCTTGCTATGTCATCTTCTTTCTCTAACTGGCCAGACAACTCTCTTTTTGATCAGTAGACTCCAACTCTAGAAGCATATAACTTCTTTCTTTGGTTTCTCAACTCTTTTAGAAAAAGCAACATCCACTTGAGCTATTGTCTCATTAATCCTCATTTCTATTATACAACAGATATTCATAATCATCCTAGGGTCCAATCCTCTTGGAGCCATCTCCCAAGATCTTCGTAAACCCTTTGCAACAAATCCTTCCCACGCTCCTTGTGATAAAACCAAATTGTTTGCAATTCAGATTGCAACCTGCCAACTTGCATGAACAATCAGGGACCACATCACAAGTCCAAGACCATGGATCTACAATCCACAAACTCTCTGCAGTCATGCCTCAACAAGATCAACCTTCTATCTTTGCATTCATTGATCCATCTGTAAACCATCTGCAATTGCAAGTCAAAACCATGATCTGCCACCTTAGAACTAAGAGATCTAGGACTATAGAAAGAAAATCCACCATCATATCAAGATCAACTCAGATCTACTTCTCTAACCCAAGTCCTAGTGCAAATTGCCACAACTTCGGCAATCTACCTGCATGCTCAGGAACAACTGTGCTCTGGTACAATCTGATACAATGCAACGTAGGAGTATCCCCAAAGGAAATTTCCTATCCATCAATAATATAACCACACAACAAAAACACAACAACAAGAAGAAACAATGTAACATCTGATACCAAATTACAACTCTTTATTCATAAAATATAACTAATTACATGCAATATGCTCGACTGTAAGGCCTTCTAAGTTAGGGCCAAATATAAAAAACAATTACAAAATTAGTTCTACAAGATCTCTCAAGATCCAACCCAAAAACTATCTCAGCTAGCCCAAATCTATAACATAATAGGAATCTGGAAGAAACCACCAAGGAAATCTAAACTTGTGCTCACAAGCCCTCCAAGCAATCTCCTTGTTTTCTAAGCCATGGCTACTAGCTCTTCTCAAACTTGATCCAAGATCCAAGTGTAGATTGCCTCACATTCAGCACTTTGTCCACACATTCACAACTTCATCACGATCCTATTGTAACCTACCTCACATTTAGCGCTTTGCTCACAAACTTAGGAAAATTCACCCTTCAACTGCTCCCCACCAATCATTCCACAAAAAATGAATGACTAAAGACTCCATCACAACCCCTACTTATACCAGTCTAAGCCACAAGTCATCCCAGAACACAAATTGCATACAAATACATAAATTAAATGCCACATTTCAGCCTGCAACAACAATCAAATACCCAAAATCAATATTTGAGTAAAATCATGATATCTCCTACCTACAATTGAATTAGAACTCATGCTTCAAAATTTAGGAAGAAATTTAGATCCTCTACAACCTCTTAAATTTGAAAAGACTGATTTCCCAAGGAAAAGTGTGCATCCATCCCAAAAGTCACACACAGAAACCTGTCACACAGTTTGCTATAAATTGATACTGTAGGAGAATTACCATATCTCCCAACTCATAATGAATTAAAACTTACACCTTGTATCATAAATATTACTCTAGGCCCTATTCAATCCCTGAAGTGAGCAACCTTTAAATCATTAAGGATAATTAGTTACATATCCTACAATAGGCACCCAGAAATCAGAAAAAACACAGTTCCAGCCGCAAGGTAAAAACTGCTCAAACTTCAACTCAATCCATCCAATCTCTATGAAATCATGAGGAAAGATTCTCCAATGTGTCTCCAAAACATCCCTAACCATGAATATCATAGATCCACCAAAATCCCATCTCAATGCTCATGCATCAACACAACAGGGCCATTGCCAAGGACCTCGCAGGGGGGCTACCCCCAAATCCTCGTAGAAATAATCTAGAGGGAAATTGTGCCGAATAAACCTATGAATCTGATTAGGCTCTATATCAAAAAAATTCTTTGAGTTTTCCTTGAGGTTTTCTCAATTAATTATAATAGGACCTCATTAATATATTACTATTCATTGCATCTTTTTACAATTACAAAACATTGTCAACTCATAGTAAATACAACTTCTCACATATGTGGCCTTTGACCTCACACATTCGCTAACATCATCATCAGGTTGTCTATTGACATTGTCAAAATTTTCTCATCATGATTCTATCTTTATTTAAGAGATACAATCCAAACATCAAAAACCACTTCTCGGGTACTCTATCTGCACATTGTTTTCTGTAACTCTCATATAACTTTGAGTTTCTGCACGCACACTTATCCATGTCATCTAAACACACTATAGAACACATCCTCAACTTCACTTGACCTCATAATCAATACATAGTCCATACAACCTCATTCTATGTCTGATACTCTATCAGTCTTTATAGATTCTATACTATGTTGACATCAATGACAAATAATGCAACATGACAATCATGCTAACAATCTCTCCAACTACTTTAGCAATGCTTAGGATACTTCCTCAAAGGAATACCATTATTATTCAAGCTAATATCCAGTGTCTTGCACTTTTTTAAACATGACATTAGGACTACAAAAGATATCTTTTCTAAAGTTACTCTGAGTATTAGAGCTTTGGAGGACATGCAAGTTTGATTTCATTTGAATAATCTAGATTATCAGATTTTTGATTTATTGCTCTCTACTTTACCTCCTCATATGCTTCATAAGGTGGGTATTCAACCCTTTAAGCCATGGTGGAAAGACTCCAAGTTGTATTTGTGTACTTGCAGTGCCTCTCCCATTTGACTTTTGTAAGTCATCCTGATGGATGCAAACTTGCTGATATTTTGTTGTGATGGAATCATGATTGTGACCCTGAGTGGTCTACACCGTTGAGGTGTTTGGATTTATGTTTCTGTATCAGTTGCTTTGATTATGCTTTTGACTGATCTATGAGATTATGATGTGATTTTTGGTTCACTGAGGTTTGTGTTGGTGGTTACCAAGATCTATGTGGTATCATGAGGTTGTTCCATGATTACCCTGAGATGTGTGCATAGATTGCGCTATGTACTATTACCATGCTACACTGGACTAGGTTCCTGTAGCAGTGGTTAGTTATGTTTATGACTATTTTTGCTTATGTGTTTTAAGTGCCTTTTTATTGTTGTTTAAACAATCATTATTAAATGCTTAAGTAATTAGAAATGGATTGTTCATGTTGGATTATTTGGTTGTGTGTTGTGGACATTTACCTTGTTTTATTTTGATCTGAGAGATATCTGTTCTCATGTTATGTTTACAATTGAGAGGACCTGAGGGTTAGATGTTACACTTTGATTCTAGTATCATGGATTTTAGACTACTGTGCTATTCAATTAATCATATTGCATGATGATGCCATTTTGAGATGACAGTGTATTTTTATGATGATATCTAGTTATCTGGTTTTTGGACATACCTCTGATTATGTTATGTGATGGATTTAATGCTATGGTTATTTACTTTATTCCTACATTGTTATGCTTCATGTGAACGTGAGTGATGTAAATAGATTATTTTAATATAAATTAATAAATGATTAAATTAGGTGATTTAATGCATTTATTGCTTCAGCTACGTTATTATATGCAATTGCACTTGATTGTGTTGTTTAGTGTGCAGGATTTATATCCCTGGCAGTGGCACATGGAGTTAATGATTCAGCCATTCATATTTTACCAATGTCGTCCTTATATGGTCAACATATCCTTTATTAAATGTTTAATTTAAACCTTTTGGTGTTTATTAAATCTGAACTCATTTGCATTATGTGATTAGACCAATAAGCGTGTCTGTGCATTTAGAGGTTCGCATTATCGCGAAAGTTGTTAAGGTGATTTCTGTGTTTTTGGGATTTTGGGCTTTTTAATTGATTTATTTTAATTTCTAGCAGCTTTGCCATAGATGAATTCCTATTTATAGGAATAGCTTGTTTTCATTTCGGTCAATTCAGGGTTTAACTAGGTTGGCTGGTTATTTTCCCTAATCGATTATTCACTCAAAAAGTGAATAAGTATCCAAAGAGGAATTTAATTCCTCACTTCTCACTTTCAAATTGGAAAGTTGGAGAGTAAAACCCAAAATCCTCTTCATGAGGATTTACTATTTTGTTCGTTGTGGGAGCTACGGGCGTGGGATCGTCGCGAGGTTGAGCTCATTGGATCCAACTCGGGGAAACTTTGGATTGCCACGATTTTCAGCCACTTCTGCGGGTGTTTCATTTTATGGTTTAGATTCTCATTTTTCCCTTTTGGCTGTGAGGTAGGGCTTTCCCATTTTATTGTTTCTACTCCATTTCTGCTTCTATTTTTTGTAGCCATTTGTTTGGAGGCTGAGAACTAGTGTTCCCCTCTATTTTTGTATGTTAGTTCTACCTGGCTGAGCAGGTATGAACATTTCCCTATTTTTTGGGATGAGGGTTTGGGATTTTACGTTGTTATGCTGGCCATTTTTGTATATAGTGTTCGATTCCATTTATTTTTGGATTTTTGGGGTTTTTGAACCCAAAGGCCAAATGGGCTTTAATGTTGAATTATTCCAAATTTTTGGGGTTTTCACCTCATTTTGCGTGCCACCCTATTTTCTCAAGTTTTATTGGCACATTGTGGTTTATGGACCTGGATGATCCATTTGGATATCAGTCAAACCACTATTGCACTTTTTGTTGCATTAGGTTGCGTGTCGCACCCGTACTCCTGACTTTGTGTTCGGTTGAGTGATTTGTTACCTGTTGTTATGGTTTTCTATTGGACCTTTTCTTTTGTTTTGTGAATGCTTGGATTCGTGTAGAATCCATACTCTTGGATTGAGGCCGGTTGAGTAAGTTCATGACTTTTGGTCTTGTTACATCATTGGGATTCGTGTAGAACCCATACTCTCGAATTGAGGCCGGTTGAGTGATTTTATGATGTAGGGTTTTATTGGCTTTGGGAATCGTGTAGAATCCATCCTCTTGAGTTACTTTTGATTGGGTGTATTGTTTTGCATTGTGTTCTCATTCCTGTCCTTGTGTTATGATCTTCATGATGGTGGTGCACCACACACGAGTACGTGGGCGTATGTTTGTCAGAGGACTTGTGGGTCTCGACCTTCCATGTCTTTTCTGGAAGTTTTGATCATTGGGGTTGGGATGGGAGTATGCATGCCCATGGGCACTTGTTGTAGGATGAGCATGGGTTGGGTAGGGTAGCATCTGGAGGGGGCTTCTATCTCGCAGCTCAACGTTCATGGTGCCGGAGGTTGACGAAGGATAAGAAGTTTTAAGAAAGTGATAATTAAAGAAAATGTGTGACTAGTAATAAAACTTAAGATAATAAAACTTCGTGTGATGGTTCCAAGGGAGTACCTCGAGAGGGAAGTACCTTGCGAGTGTTTCCACACATGATCCGAGCTTGGGCTTGTCAATGCCAAGAAACTCTCCAGGATGTCAACCCCTACATAGTAGCCTATTGAGTGTCTAAACATGACCTTTACTCCTTGCATTGTCTTAGGTTCTTGGTTCAGCCATCATACTGTTTGGCGTGAGTGTTAGCCTTGGATGTTATTTTGTGTGTTTGTGGTTGGATCATTATCTCCATCAGCACGGTGGGTGTGGACCTATGGGTGCCACGTGGTTGGGAGGTGTAGATACCTTTACCACTACTAGGGATCAGTGTACAGAGATGATCTTTGTCCTAGTGCGACCGTTGCTGGATGTTTTCACTTGGTACTTCGGGTTTCGGAGTATGCTTTCTTGTGATTTATGCTTTCATTGGGATGCTTGTATATCATGTTTAGATGATGTTATTTTATTTGATGCATTCCCTTATTATGATTTTTAGCATATGATTAGATGTTGTGAATTGTTGTATTAGCATATCTGTTGCTTATTTTTGTTTAGCATGTGATAGGTGATGTTATCTACTGTAGGATTATCGTATGCTTTTCTACTAGCATGTTAGATTTCCTTATGCTTATATTGTTGCATGTTTTTAGTAGTGACATCCCTATTACGGCAGTATTGACGATCTGGTCAGTGGCTTGGGATGTTACACGCGAGGGATGGCTAGGACCCATGATGGTCTTATGATGCTATTGACGGTTGGGAGGAACCAAGCACTTATTTGGTTGTTTAGTTCTGAGATGTATTTCTTTATACTATGATGTTTATTTCTGTATGTGCTTTGCTATTATGGTTTAGATGGATAGATGTTCCTCTTTCCTTGCTGTTAGTGCACTCGAGTGTTCATTCCTCGATTTACGTGGATCTGGTACTCCCTGATGTGGAGGTTTCCTTTTTTTTAAGCTTTTTGTTTGCTTTTTTATTGTCGTGCTGATTTGTTTCCTCGCGCGAGAATGCATTCTCCTCCCGCGAGAGAATACACTTCCCGTGCGAGAATGTAAATCTTCGCACGATGCACAAGGAATCCTCGCATGAGAATGTGAATCCTCGCGTGAAGCTCAGTAGTCCTCGCGTGAAGTGCGCACTTTCTCACGCGAAGCGATGAAAGATCTCGCGCGAAACTGGAGACCAGTTTTCTCTCTCGCACGAGAAATAGGGGCTATCTAGGCTTGGCGGATGAAAGTTCAGAAGTTGGTTTTGGACACCCTTTTGATTTTTACACCTTCTTTGTTCAAAACAGATTTCCTAGGGGTTTAAAATATATCGTTTAATTTCTTATACTTAAGATATATTTTAATATATGCGACGAATCTTTTGAGATAGGTTTTAGACCTCTCGGAGATAAGTTATGGATTCTAGGAAATTTCAGGGCTTCAGAAATCCAGACTTAGCCAATTTTCAGGGCTTCAGGATTTTAGGCTTAGCCAATTTCAGGTTTCTGCATTTTACCCCAGCTTGGTGTTTTGTTGATGAGTGGTTGTTTCTTGTGCCCTCATCTTGTTGTGGTGCTTGTTGGCTTTCGTTCACATGTGTTACTTTGGTAGTGGCTTTCAGAGATCTGTTGGTTGCCAGGATTGTGGTGAAGTCTTCTGTTGCGATCGTTGTGATCCCTATATGATGTTTTCACGTGCATTCATACTTATATATATATATATATATATATATATATATATATATACATATATATATATATATATATATATATATATATCTTGGCTTGATTTGAATCCTTGTTTCCAAGGATCTCCGAGCAGAGCATTACAGTACTACTCTTGCTAATTATAAGCCCAAGATGGGATATGTTTGGTTGGTGCCGCATTTGCCCATGGTTGAGACTCTCAACCAAGGCTAGCATCTCTAGTCCTCACAATATAATTAAAGATACATGTTTAATACTATTTGGACTACCATCACTGAGCCAAAGATTGCACACTATACTTGATGTGTCCTATTTTAGGGTTTGTCATTGGACCCTTAGTTCAAGAACTTGGGTGTTCCTGACCCCATTGTCATTTTTATGGGCAACCAGAGTCTTTCATGCACGTCTTTTGGTTTTGTCAAAGAGCTCAACAATACTAGCTTTCGACACATGACTTTTTAAAGCCTTTTAGGCTGGAGCCCTTTTCTTGTCATATGGTTCTTCTAGGTGATTCTCCCAGAATCATTTCAAGTTTTCCCAGATTTGACATGCTTTTAGGATGGAGATTATTTTCACTCTCTGGAAGGATAGAAATGCAATTTTTTTCACTCACAACTTTCATGGTATAAATGTTTCCATGTACACTAAAGTTTGTAGATGTAATAATGTAATAATGCAAATTCAAGTATAAGCCAACAAGGTGGTTCTGAAGGTGGCCCACCTGTAGGAGCTCCTCAATCACTAGGCAATGCACCTTGTACAGTCACCTCAGTTCCACCTAATTCTACCTCATTGGGTTAGGTGTCACCTTGTGGTCACCACTGAGACTGCAATTCTTTGGCCCACTGCTCACAAACATTGCATTCCCAAGCCCCCTTCTGCTCTTCTAGTAGTGGTAGGGATGTCCACCACCATCATTTTGCCTCTCTATATCGGGGTTTTGGTTAGTTCCTGGTTGCTCCTCCTGCTTCTTCTAGTTGGCTTGTTGTTGGTTTTAATGCTAAGTGGTCATTACCCCACTTGGATTTGGTTATTTCACCGCCCAAGGTGAAGGGAGAGGAAAAAGACAAAGACACTGCTACTGATGATGAGTGGGTCCCTCTTGAGCCACTCTCCCACCCTATTGATGCTTGGGGTTTTCATGATCATTAGGATCCTCAACCTTCAGACCTATAACCCTTTTTGTGTAAATATGTAAGTTTAATATCTAATTAATTAAAAAGGGACTATTCATTGAGAAACAAAAAAATTGAACGATCAACCTTGTTTCTCAACCTAGACCAATATTCAGTACAATTTTACAAAACCTAAGGCATATGGACCTAGATAATGCATATTTCCCCAATTTCTTTGCATGGCATTGTAGATATATTGAGATGAATGTGTGCAATATAATATGAGAAAAATATTTCACTAACCTTTTAAAAGCTCGGCTCCAAATGGAGACTTGGAATATTTTCATTTCATATAACATCTTCTAGGATTTTTGTTTCCTTGACAAGGGTTTAGCGTTTGGGGTTTGGTTCACCCTCCTTTTATTGCATTTTTTCATTAATTGAGATCTCTCTATTTTTAGGCCGAACCATATAATGAGAGACAAGGGAGCCACGATTAAGAGTCTCCCTTTTAGGCCAAAATATACTATTTGAAGAGTTCAAACTCTTTGAGGTTGTAGATAAATATGAGGGTAATGTGCAAATAAATTTGCCTCTGAAATCAAGGTCACAAATACAATTATTATTGGAAACCTTCCCACATCTCACATTTCCAATTAATTAATCTTGAAGTGAAACTTTTCTTATGTGAATTTTAAAAAATAATAATTTAGTGTCGAACATTGAAATTATTCTCCTAGTAGGGTATCTTATATCTTGCTGAAGATGTTGTTATATCAACATAGCTATGGATACCAACAGGTAGAAAAATTTGGAAATAATCTTGCTGACAAATTGGCAGCCAATGAAATTACACTGAAACATGTAGATTTGAGAATTAGTAAGGATATAAACAAATATTAGCATGGAAAGCATGTCCGAGAAAAAAAACCCTCCAGAAATTTAGCTGAAATTTTTTGAAATTTGGGCAAACTTTTATTCAATTGAAGTCCTGAACATTGGTGTGGTCACACCTTGCACAACCATAATACATATATAATAACATTTATTTGAGAAGATATAAACATCAAACTTTGAATAAGGATGTACATTTGGGTGGTCTTTTACATATTTGATGCAAAATCCTAGGAAATATCAATCGAAAATGAAAGGAATCGACATTCCTTTATATTTACAAGGATATATGGAAAAAAAACCTTTTGCTATAATATTGTTCCTTATTAAATGGTTCTATATCAATCGAGCTTGATGCCTCAAAAGGCTATTAAGATCTTGAGAGAAACACGATTTTGGTTGGGTTGCCACTAATTTCCTCCAATAACACCAATACATTTCCTGCAGACTAAATCCATGAACGGGGAACATGATACTTGGAATTTATGATTTTTTGGTCAGAAAGAAAGAAATAAAGCATACAAATTGTCCATGCCTGAGAAAACTAGATTAGTGATACTCTAATTTATTAACATGCAATATATTTTAGCCCTTCCATAATATTTATTAACAAACACAGACCATTTTACCTATGACCCCTATCGATGCATTTCATAGGTTAACCTATGACCCCTATCGACACATTTCATAACAACATATGTCCTTAGGTGCCTTAGGACCCCTAGGGATGCATTTGGTCGGTTTGAATGTGTCGAGAAGCATTTCATGACAACGTATGTCCCTAGGGATCCTAGGGCCCCTAGGGACACATTTGGTTGGTTCCAATGCATTAAGAGGGGTCATAGGTTAACCTATGACCCCTATCGATGCATTTCATAACAACATATGTCCATAGGGGCCCTAGGACCCCTAGGGACATATTTGGTTGATTTGAATGTGTCGAGAGGGGTCATAGGTTAACCTATGACCCCTCTCAACACATTTCATGACAACATATGTCCCTAGGGGTTCTAGGGCCCCTAGGGATGCATTTGGTTGGTTCCAATGCGTTGAGAGCCTATGACCCCTATCGATGCATTTCATGACAATGTATCCCTAGGGGTCCTAGAACCCCCAGGGACACATTTGGTTGGTTTAAATGCATCGAGAGGGTTCATAGGTTAATCTATGACCCCTCTCGATGCATTTCATGACAACTTATGTCCCTAGGGGTCCTAGGGCTGCTAGGGACGCATTTTGTTGTTTCTAATGCGTAGAGAGGGGTCATAGGTTAACCTATGACCCTGATCAATGCATTCCATGATAACGTATGTCCCTAGGGGCCCTAGGACCCCTAGGCATGCATTTTCTTGGTTCCAATGTGTCGAGAGGGGTCATAGGTTAACCTATGACCCCTCTCGATGCATTTCATGACAAGTATGTCCATAGGGGCCCTAAGACCCATAGGGATGCATTTGCTTTGTTCCAATCCATTAAGAGGGTTCATAGGTTAACCTATGACCCCTCTCAACACATTTCATAACAACGTATGTCCCTAGAAGCCTTATGACCCCTAGGGATGCATTTGGTTGTTTCCAATGCATCAACCTATGATCCCTCTCGATGCATTTCATGACAATGTTTTTCCCTAGGGACGCATTTGGTTGGTTTCAATGCATTGAGAGGGTTCATAAGTTAACCTATGACCCCTATCGATACATTTCATTCAACGCATTTCATGACAACATATGTCCCTAGAGGCCCTAGGACCCCTAGGGATGCATTTGGTTGGTTCTAATGCATCGAGAGGGGTCATAGGTTAACCTATGACCCCTCTTGATGAATTCCATGACAATGTATGTCCCTAGGGGCCCTAGAACCCCTAGGGATGCATTTGGTTGGTTCTAATGCATCGAGAACCTATGACCCCTCTTGACACATTTCATGACAACACATGTCTTAGGGGTCTTAGGGCTGTAGGGAAGCATTTGGTCGGTTCCAATGCGTCGAGAGGGGTCATAGGTTAACCTATGACCCCTATCGACATATTTCATGACAACGTATGTCCCTAGGGGCCCTAGGACCCCTAGGGACACATAATGCATTGAGAGGGGTCATAGGTTAACCTATGACCCCTCTCAACACATTTCATGACAATGTATGTCCTTAGGGGCCCTAAGACCCCTAGGGATGCATTTGGTTGGTTCCAATGTGTCGAGAGGGGTCATAGGTTACCTATCGACACATTTCATGACAACACATGTCCCTAGGGGCTCTAGGATCCCTAAGAACCCATTGGGAATGTGTCGAAAAGGGTCACTAGGTCCCTAGGGACATATGTTGTCATGAAATGTGTCGAAATAGGTCATAGGGAGTCATAGGTTAACCTATGGCTCCTTTCGATGCATTTCATGACAATATTATATTTAATAATAATATAATACTGCATATTTTAATATAATAATATATTATTGGATTATATAACAATAATAATCATATATATTACTAGATGATAGATTTAAAAATAATAATAACTATATATATTATTATATATAATAATAATCATATAATATTACTATATATATTTAATAATAATATTTATCATATATATATTGCTATATTATATTTAGTTATAATAATTATTATTATATTTATAACTATATTATATTTAATAATAATAATAATCATACATATTACTATATATAATAATAATTATAATCATATATAATAATAATAATAGTTATTAATAATAATCATAATCATATGTAATAATAATATTAATGCCCACACTTCCCCCAAATAAATTTTTCTCTAAAACCCTCTAAAGTTTCCCTTCTCAAATTTCCCTCGAAAATTGCAATTGGAAAATTCGCAGTGATCGGATGCCCAATTTCCTATCGGGTATCTAATTACATATCGAATACCTGATTTGAGTTCGAGTATCTGATTAGGCTCGGTATTTACCAAGCCTATTTGGTTAACCTAAAAAACATGTTTGAGAAGGGTTGCACTGACACTCAGACTTTGGGTAGCCATCTGACAATGTTATTTTTATCGAAATTGAATGAAACAAAAATGGTTTTTGCTGTCAAATTTTGAGTTCGATAAGTATTTATTAGTTCATTTTCAATGAGGATGATTGTAAAGTCCTGACTAGCATACTGAATGAAAAATAACTATAACTTTCAAACGGTATAACCTTTTTTAAATCCAAAAGTTGCATCACATTCTATGCTTCGCCTAGTATAAGGAAAAAAAATTGGTAAAGTTTTCAATTAGTTAAGGTGGTTAGACATGGGAATTTTTTTCTGAAAAATTTTTAGTAGAGAATTCATATTTAATTATTTATTTGGAATTAAAATACCCAAAAATATGCATCACATCTGGGCATGAGTCTACTTTTTATATCTATAATTATATTAAAAAATATTATCATTTGATTTTGATTAAGGTGGTTAGACATACACCTACTTTTGATTTTCACCCTAAAATTTTCATAGTACTACATTAAAATCCAAACTTTTGACCAATCAAATTTGTTTTCTCTAGATAAGGCCTAGTAGTTTAGAAATGACATTCAATTTTCTACAAATTATTTTCTTACAACTTTTTGATATAAAGTCCAGAACCACTTTAAAATTATGTGTCAAGCTGACATAACTCTGATTTGTTGGTTTTTCACTGCCACTTAAGGCCATAGTTTGGTTCACCATGATCTTGCACATACCCTAAAATCCTCTTGTCCTAGTAGGACCACTCATATCCTTATGAACAATCTCTAATTTTGTCATTGTATAAAACTTCTTGCTAGGAAATGAGCTTTTCTTTTGCTTAGCCATAACACATTATTTGCACACAATATTAGTAGACTTCACAATTTTTGGTAAATCTCTAACAACAAATGTATTACTAGTCTTCACAATATTATCAAAGATACCCTCTATGCCATAACCAACTGTTATAAATTTTTGCAACCAAACATGTCATCTCTATAGAATTGAGCTGAAAAATATTACCTTTGGATCATGTACTAGTGACAATCAACTTATCATCTTTATCCTTGATAATGCATGTCTTCTCTATGAATTGTAACTAATATCCATTATCAACCAATTGTCAAACACTCAATAGACTATACTTTAATCCATCAAAAAATTATACATCATCTGTGTTGGTTTTTCCATCAAGAGTAATAGATCCTATTCCCTTGATATGACAAGTTGCATTGTAACCAACTCTGACAATCTCTCCATCATGACTGTTTAACAAATTTATTCATGTCGCTAGTGATATTATGTGAACAACTTCTGCCTATGATCCAATCAACTTTCTTTTCAACCTAAAAATCTAGGGCTTTCTCTTCTCTGAATTTTATTTCATAATTTTCTTCTTTTATAGCTACAAATCCTTGCTCATCATCACTTTCACTATGAACTCTCTCATCAGACTCATCATGTTCATTTGCATACAAACAATCTCTACGCCTTCTAGACTTGAAATTATTTTTATACTTTTTCTCCCTTTTAGGACACTTAGAAGCATAATGACCAAATTCATTACATGTCCAACATTCAAATATTCTCTTACTATTTGGTTCTCTCCTTACAACCAAGGTAATTCCTTCAATCCTCCTATCTTCCTCAGATCTATATCTGCTACTACTAGAATAATCTCCATTGGTGCTTGCACTTCTTAACAAGGAAGGGCAAATACTTAATGCACTAAAATCAATTTCTATTCTAGGAAAATCTCTAGCATGCTTGAAGCTCACTTCTATTGCTTCCAATCTTCCAAGAAGAGTCTCTTTGGTAAAAATTGCAATGCAAGGTATCACTTGCTCAATCATCTGTGTTGTTTGTTTCAATGGTGGTGTCAATTTTTTTCAAGCTCTTCTATATAATCTCATCTTCATCTTTAGATTCATTATAAGAATTAATTCCTACAACAATTTCTAATATTCTACCAATATAACTTCTTATAGATTCATCTTCCATCATCTTAGCATCTTGAAACAAACATATCCAATATTTTAATGTGATTCTCTTAACATGCTTATCACCTTCAAAAGTAGATTCCAAAGTTGTCCAAATTTTATGAGATGTTTCTAAGGATTTTACATGATTGTATTCATTTTTAGGAAGAGTTGACAATAATACTTCTCTGGCAAGCATGTTATACATAAATAGTTCTAATTCAACTTCACTGCATTCTTCAAGTTTTCTTTCTTTCGCAATCTTCTTTTCATTCTATGTCATCAACCAATATCCTAGACCCATGCATAGAAGATGTGTCTTCATCTTCTCTTTCCAGCTATCATAATTAACTCCATCAGACTTAGGACTTTCTTTTTTAAAATGATCCGCAATTGATCTCCTTAAGTTGTTAACTTTTTCCTTCAAGGACTTGATGCCGTAATAACAATTGTTAGAAAGTAAAGTCCACCAAGATATCTGAGAGAGGGGGAAGGTGAACCAATTATCATATCAATACAAATTTTATCAACCTTATTAAATCTTAAACATGTAAACAATATAATCACCAACCATAAGAAGATATGTATACACAACAACACCAGATATGTTAACTAGGGAAACCCTTGATCAGAGGGGAAACCTTGATGGGATGGTACCCACAAAATGATGTACTAATATACATGTTCCTTGTAAGACGATGAACTCTGTTAGAAGCCAATGAAATATATTCAGCACATATCAGTCCTTGTTAGGGGACTTTGAATCCCTTTTAGGACATTCCAACACTATTAGAAGTTGTGTCAACCCTGTTAGGAGTTGTAGAAGTCAGATGGACCCATTTTCCAAACAATTTCAAGGGAAAGACCACCAAACTCACTATCTACCTGGTCTATGTATTATTCTTTTTAGAATAATAGAAATGAAATTGAACTCCACAACTCAAACTCTTTCTCTATCCTCTTATTGTGCCAATAATGCACCAAATACCTTCTTAGATCTTCAAACTTGCATCAAACTGATACCTTTGATTGCTTACACACATTACTTCCATTGTACCCTTCATGACAAGGAAAATAACCTTCCTTTATACCATATCCTGAAAATAATTCTTTGAGTCAACCTTGAGGTTTTCCCAATTAATTATAATAGGGCCTCATTAAGATATTACAATTCATTGCATCTTTTCACAATTACAAAACATTGTCAGCTCATAGTAAATACAACTTTTCAGACGTGCAACCTCTGGTCCCGCACATTCACGAACGTCATCATCAGGTTGTCTACTAACATTGCCTAACTTCGCTCGTCATGATTCTATCATTGTTTAAGAGATACAATCCAACCATCAAAAATCACTTCTCGGGTACTCTATCAATACTTTGTCTTATGTAACTCTCATATAACTCTTACATATCTTTGAGTTTCTGCACACACACTTGTCCACATCATCCAAATACACTGTAGAACACATCCTCAACTATGCTTGACCTCATCATCAACACACAGTCTATATGACCTCATTCTCTATTTGCTACTCTATCACTCTTTACAGATTCTATACTATGTTGACATCAATGACAAACAATGCAAAATGGCAATCATGCTAACAATCTCTCCAACTGCTCTAGCAATGCTTAGGATACTTCCCCAAAGGAATACCATTAGCATTCATGCTAACATCTAGTGTCTTGTGCTTTTTTAAATGCAACATTAGGACCGCAATATCTCTTTTCTAGAGTTACTTTGAGTATTTGAGCTTGGGAGGACATGCAGGTTTGGTTTCATTTGAATTATCCAGATCATCAGACTTTTGTTTTACTACTCTCTCCTTTACCTCCTTGTATGCTTCATAGGGTGCATATTCAACCCGTCAAGCTATGGTGGAAAGACTGGAAGTGGTATTTGTGTACTCCTCTTGCTAATTACAAGCCCAAGATGGGATACCTTTGGCTGGTTCTTCATTTGCCCATGGTCAAGACTCTTAACCAAGGCTGGCACCTCCAATCCTCGTAGTAGAATTAGAGATACATGTTTAATACTATTTGGACTACCATTACTGAGCCAAAGATTGCACACTTTGCTTATGTGTCCTCTTCTAGGGTTCACCCTTGGACCCTTAGCGCAAGCACTTGGGTGTTCCTGACCCCGTTGTCATTTTTATGGGCAACCAAAGTCTTTCCTACACATTTTTTGGTTCTATCGAAGTGCTCAACAATACTAGCTCTCAATACATGACTTTTTTAAGCTTTTCAAGCTAGATACCTTTTCTTGTCATATGGTTCTTCTGGGTGATTCTCCCAGAATCCTTTCAAGTTTTTCCAGATTTGCCATGTTTTCAGGATGGAAATTCTTTTCACTCTCTGGAAGGATAGAAATGTAGTTTTTTTCACTTACAACTTTCATGATCTAAATGTTTCCATGTACACTAAATTTTGTAGATGCAATAATTTAACTATGCAAATTCAAGCACAAGCCAACAAGGTGGCTTTGAAGGTGGCCCATCTACAACAGCTTCTCAATTAGTAAGCAATTTGCCTTGTATAGTCGCCTGGGTTCCACCTTATTCTATCTTAGTGGATTAGACACCAACTCGTGGTCGCCACCAGGACTGTAATTCTTTGGCCCACCACTCATGCACGTTGCATTCCTAGGCCCCTTACTGCTCTTCTTGTGGTGGTTGGGATGCCCGCTACCGTTGTTTTGCCTCTCTGCGTCAGGGTTTTGGTTGGTTCCTAGTTGCTCCTCCTGCTTCTTCTGGTTGGCCTGTTGTTGGTTTTAACTTGAAGTGGTCATTCCCCCACTTGGATTTGGTTATTTCACTACCCAGGGTGAAGGGAGATGAAAAAGAGAGAGACACTACTACTGATGACGAGTGGGTTCCTCTTGAGCCACTCTCCCACGTTGTTGATACCTGGGGTTTTTCGACCTGTAACCCTTTTTGTGTATATTCAATACAATTTTATAAAACGTAAGGCATATGGACCTAGATAATGCATATTTCCCTAATTTTTTTTGCATGACCTTGTAGATATATTGACCTGAATGTGTGCAACATATATGAGAAAAACATTTCATTGGCTTTTTTGTAGCTCGGCTCCAAAAGGACACTTAGAATATTTTTTATTCCACATATCATCTTCCCTCTTATTTTATTCTGTTAATCAAGATCTCTGTATTTTTAGGCCGAACCATACCTTCTGTATAATGAGAGAGAAGGGAGCCACAATTAAAAGGCTTCCTTTTAGGCCGAAATATACTATTTGAGAGGTTGCACATAAATATGAGAGTAACATGCGAATAAATTTCCCTCTCAAATCAAGGTCACAAATACAATTCTTTTATTATTGGAAACCTTCCTTCGTCTCGCATTTCCAATTAATTAATGTTCAAGTGAAACTTTTCTTATGTAAATTTTTAAAAATAAAAATAATAATTTAAGTGTCAAATATTGAAATTATTCTCCTGGTAGGGTATCTTATATCTTGCTGAAGACGCTGTTATATCAGCACGGCTATGGATACCGGGGGTGGAAAAATTTGGAAATAATCTTGCTGACAAATTGGCAGACGATGAAATTACATCGAAACATGTAAATTTGAGAATTAGTAAGGATATAAACAAATATTAGCATGGAAAGCACACGTAAAAAAAAAAAAAACTCCTGAAATATAGCTGGAAAATCTTTGAAATTTGGGGCAAACTTTTATTCAATTGAAGTCCTGAACATCGGTGTGGTCACACCTTGCGCAACCATAATACATATACAATAACGTTTATTTGAGCAGATATAAACATCGAACTTTGAATAAGGATGTACATTTGGGTGGTCTTTTACATCTTTGATGCAAAATCCTTGGAAATATCAATCGAAAATGAAAGGACCTGACATTCCTTTGTATCTACAAGGATATATGGAACAAAAACCTTTTGGTACAATACTGTTCCTTATTAAGTGGTTCTATATCAATCGAGCTTGATGCCTCGCAAGGCTATTAAGATCTTGAGAGAAACGCGATTTTGGTTGGGTCGCCGCCAATTTCCTCCAACAACACCAATACATTTCCTGCAGACTGAATCCATGAACGGGGAACATGATACCTGGAATTTACGTTTTTTTGTTAGAAAGAAAGAAATAAAGCATACAAATTGTCCACGCTTGAGAAAACTAGATCAGTGACACTCCAATTTATTAACATACAATATATGTTAGCCCTTCCATAATATTTATTAACAAAGACAGACCATTTTACTCAATCCCTTGCTGCCACTGTAGTTATGTCTAAGCAAGCATAATTACTCTCTTCTAGTCTTAGCATGAAGAATTTGAAAGCTATAAAATACCAAGGAAAAAAATCATATCAATTTTCTTACAGTTTTTGAGAAGGTCGGCCGCAATTACTCAAACATTTGTTTTCATCAAACAGTCCTCGATAGTCACATTTACTGCAGCCATCTTTTGGAGAGAGGCTGAGAGGCCAATAACGTCCAATGCTGCGTCCATTTACCCAGGCCTGACCCTTTCCCATTTTTACAAGGTCCAAAACCACCGGACCACTGCCCTCCGGAGCATCAAATTCAACCTGCAATCCACATTCCAAAATGTGCATATAAGTGGGCGTTCTTCACAAGACTGTATTTGTTGAAGCTATTAAATTTCCACAATCTGTCTGAATTATTATATGAATTCTCCTCTTGATCTCTGGCATCCTGATGATGCGTAATGTAGTATGATCTGAAATGTCGATCATAAAAAATCTTACACAATCAAATCCAGAAATTTCATATAGTAAGACTGTATTTTATATCTCAACGCAGGGAAGTGCAAGCTTAATAAAACTGACGACTTATCAGAAAGCAACATGCTTATCCCCTTTCTTGTTTTGTTTTATTAATTAAAATAGAGCTAAATTACTTTTGTGAATATTAAATAACCTTTGTTCCTAGCCAAATGAGATTGAGGATTAAATTCAGTCAGGCAGATCAGTCTTGCAAAGGAAGCATAAGTGCAAAAATAAAGTAGTAGACGTCAGAAAACAAAGGAAATATATATAGAGATGAATATATGGCAGATATGATATGAATATGAACATAAAATAACAAAGTACACACTAAGTATATGCCTTCATTGATTCTTGCAAGTTATGAACATGCTGATAGTCCATCCTTAGCGAGCTCGGCTGAAAACCTGAGGTTTCATGCAGTTTTGGAGAACCAGTTGGTCAACTTTTCATGCCATTGAAAGTGATTGATGAGCAGTGAAACACATTATTGAAAAAGCAACACTAGCCTCATTTCCCTCCAATTTTTGAACCAGCTCACAGAGAGCATCCTTAATGTTGATTGATGAGATGATGGAACAATTAGAGGGTGGCATTCTTTGTGGGAATGTTTAAGGGATGGTAATTATGCTGCTTGAAGGACCAGGAATGGGAACAGATTTGATTGACAAGGCTTTCTCGAGAATTGAAGTAATATATTGAACACTTACTGGGCCAGTTGACTTTGACATTCACATAATGAAATTGGATTTAGTATGGAGCAAATCTGTGACTAAATATTTTCCAGGCATGTGAATGTGCAATTTTTTGGAAAGCATATTTAGTAGGCAGAGATTTCAAGATATATTTGAATTCAATGCACTCTAGGAAGAATTAGAGATTGTTGGGAGCACAGGTTTTTTCCTTGTAATTGTACAAATATAAACTTTAGGTGTTGCTGCTTTGCATTCTGCTCCTTGTCTGCTTCTGTCTGCCCTCTTTGGTAAATTTACAAAGGCTTATGTGGGGTTTGTAAGAACTTACATCTGTAGCAGTGCATATTCCATTTAACATACTACAATAAAATGCACTCTTCCTGATCTAAATCTTTAAAAATATGTGCATTCCAATATGAAGCAAATCAGGTTAAAAGGACCTGTTAGTTTTCTTTCATGCACAGAAAATGCATAGATCGCATAATGGCCTCCAACAAGGTTTTGGAATAGATAATTTCAACTTTTTTCAAACATTATATGGTTCTTGCACGTTATTGTCTTAGAAGTGCTAATAACGAGTTTGGACTGAATTCAAAGAAAACTAACAATCAAGAATTTTCTAATAGCATCAGAGGCACCTAGAGAACTTTGATACAATTCACTAAAAAAGGACTGTGAGAGAAAATACATGGACACTGAATTTCCAAAATTTTTAATGTATAAGATTTGATAAACTAAAATTTGAGTGCATCTAATCTTCTGGCAATCAAGATGCTTTTCCTTTTGGAAATATCACCGATGAGAATTTTGAGGGTAAGTACTGAAAAGATGCTGGCCGGCAGAAATACTTCCTACACTCATCTAACATGAGCATTTAACAGAAAATGCAATTTAAAAAAATTTAAAATAAATTTAGGCATTTGCAAGCTTCAGTTATAAGAAGATAACTGCTTGTACAGATTGCATAAATAAAGAATTGTTTCTGATAAAAGCTGTCCTCTAATTCTTTGAATCCAATACCATGCAAATTTTGAACAAGTTTCCCTTGAATTATAATTAGCCACATCTTATTGATGTAGGGCACATGATACATAATTTATCAACATTAAAATTTTATTAAAATATTTTCAATTAGCATATGAAGAACATGATATGTTGTAGTAGATATTCAAATTTGTAACCTATTTTGCGACAAAAGTATTAAAAAGCATGTACAGCACTGCTTACTGATGTACAACATTGTACTGGTTTATTTCTTGTCATATTAATCATTTCAATTTATAAACAGGGGGAAAAAGTACCAGAAAAGATAATATTAGGAGAAGAAGATTGGCAGTTAAATTTGTTCATCACCTTTCATCCAACATAGAAGTATCACTACTTAATTGAAATCAATTATTGTAAATTATTCACAAACAAATTGAGAAGTGCAAAAGTTAATGATTGCTAACCTTGTACCACATCATACTCTGCACTTTGGGTGGGTTTGATCCTGTACTCCAATATCTACTATTTGCACTATTGCCAAGATAGAGACCGAGCTGCTCTCCTTGCAGTCCAATCTACAAATGGAAAAAATATATGATTCTAGGAACGAGACAGTCAATCAAAATTTAAGAAAATATTGGTAAATATCAAATTTGTTTTGTATATGTGACATAAGTACAAATTCTAATTGGATTAGAATGGCAATTCTCTCTTATGAATTACTTAGGTGCAATAAATTGGCACAAAATGATGCCAACTTGTATGCCCTAATCATGATCCCATGGACACTTCTAATATTTATAGAAGGCAATAAGATATGGAAGAAAACCTGATACGTCCATTGCCAATTTGAAAGATCTCGTGCACCACTTTTCAAGCCTTTTAAAGTAATTGGTCCTGTAATTCCTGCTCCTTCTAGATCATAATATGGGCCAATATTCTGCCACAAAAATTTAACAGAGTTAGGAACAACACAAGTTGGAAAAAGATTTATTACTGGAACTTTGCTACAGTTGGAGACAAAATAGGAAGAAGTCAACCTTTAGGCCCACAGTCATGCTTAATAGGTCCACTGTATTTTTTCCTGGTTTTAAAAATACTGGCTTATACATGGAAAATTTTGGTTTTGAATAAGTACCGGTCCCAGTACCTGCAAGCAAATTTTATTGATAAGTCATACTTTCCCTCCTTAGAAATGCAAAGTAAGTCTTTTGTTCACAACTATTATAAATGTGGTAAGATATCTATACATTTCTAAATGACCAAAGTGGATCAATTGGACTTCAAAGTATGATTTAGTTTCAAAAAAGAAGTTCTATTGTAGAAATGGAACCCAGCATGCTGAAATATGAACAACAAAAGCATAGAAAATGGCAAACCAAAAAGGAGGTAGAACCTAGCCATTAAGGGAAATTACAAATATAAATATCCAAGAAATGAGGACTTGCCAATGAAAACATTAAAATGATGAAGATGAATGTTGTACATCAAGGTGAGAATCAGAAAAGGAACAAGAATTGTACTTTAATGTAACTCAATCATTCAAACCATCAACATCAACATCCAACAGTGATGTGTTAAGAGCTAACAATATGCTTAGGATACACTCAAGGATAAGGAGGTCCAGAATGGCAGAACAAAGTTGATGCAGAGGGTTTATGGGGTTCAATAAAACTGTCTATAACACCAACAAGATCATCCAATGATCTTAGTATAGTTTTCAATCTATTAGACCTACTAGGCCTAACCCCAAGGCTTCCCTCCTAGGTATAGCCTTACTTCCCTTGAAATCCCACAACCCTTGCTATTGGATCACTACCCTAAATTCCATGAATGTTCACTCCCATAAGTCCCCTTGGTGTTCTTTAATTATCTATGCTTTCCATGAAACTTTCTTGAATCTTGTTGACACTTTAAAACAAGCTCTTTTTGTCTCTGGATAGACCCATAAACAGATAGATGTAACTTTTGAACAAGAACTAAACTGCTCAATCGCACAGTTGATAATGGGAAAAATTAGGTTTTCACCAACATACTCCAAAATCAGAAAGATCCAAAGGTTAGTTAAAAATATACTGGCCCCGCACTGACCTGCATTTTAAGGGTTTCTAGGCTTTCAGGACAGATTTTATGTTTATGCTTCAAATGCTTCACCAGTCAACATATATTTGTAAACCCCATACAAAATTGGAAAGAGGAATCAAATTTCTTTCCATAACATATACTTAAAGGTGTCTTTCATCAGACCAAATCTCCAAACCAAACAGATTTTCCCTCTCCACAGGCTCATCCAAACTTAGGGATAAGCCTAGGGCATCACCATAACCTCGTTTGAAAGCTCTGTACAAACAAAATAAATACCATAATACAGTGTACAAACTCCATTACCACTTTCCACCAGGTATCAAGCATTTTCAATCATGGCAAGTGGTAATAGAGCCCTTTGTTGGCATGGCAATGCTTAAAATCAAGACTCTAGACTAGTTGACAGTAATTTTCTTATAACTTCTCAACCAGATCGATTCAAAGCATGAGACCAAGTGAAAATGAAAGATAATTCAGACAACTATGTATCACAACAAGAAATCTCAAAACATCTGTACACAAGCCGTTCGATGCATGAAAACACATGAAAAACTCAGAAAACTAGTTGTGACAGCAGTTTATCTGTACTTTCAATGATAGATTTCTTCCTTAATGTCAACCAACCTCAAAAAAAGCAGTCCTTGGATTATATAAGCCTTATCACATGTGTCCAATGTAACCAAATCCTCTTATCCTTTCACAATGCTAAGTATCCTTGCAAAATGCTAAGTTGTTGTCAACCTAGGGAACGTGGATCAGCACATTAGCATGTTTGTCACGTTTTTAATACTGATGACTCTCAACATAAACTAGATAAAACCATACATGAACTTAAGAGGGACCATATCAAGCCCTCACACAAGCCAAATAAGGTCCTAAGAGCATTTTGTACATAGTTGCTCAATTAGGCCTATTACATACAAAATGGACTATTACAAGTCCTTTATTACAAACACATAAGCTTATGAGATTAACTAACTTATCTCAACACAACTAAACATAATTAAAATAAAAAATCACTAATTAAACTTAACTATCCACTTATCCTCCAAGGTGTTTTCATAGTGAGTATGCTTTGCACCATAATCAGAGTGGTATCAGAGGGATACATTGGCTACAAGTGGTGTATGTCGAACATAGACGAATCTGAAGGTAGTTCAATGCGTCCTAAGGAAACGAACCGGGATTATGTAAGGCAACTAGTGTCACAAAAGTTGGAGGAAATGAAGACCCAAGAAGAAGGTAAAGAGAAAGAAGGAAGTCCCAAGAAAGAGAAAATGAAAATGAAAATAAAGTGGGGTGATGGGACAGGTGAAGAGGAAGAGGAAGCTGAGGAAGAGAAAGAAGTACTTGCTCTTGATCAAAAGGTAATGATGGATGCATTTAAATCAATTTCCAGGGATAGCATAAATGGTATACCTATCTATGGTGGTAACTTGAATGGGGAAGAGCTATTGGAGTGGATAGATGCTTTAGGCAACCATTTTGATTACAAAGAGGTGGTAGAAGAAAAAAAGGATCAATGTAGCCAAGTCAAGGCTAAAAGGATCAGCATTAGTATGGTGGAACATGATGCAAGAAGAAAAATTGCAAGAGGGAAAGAAGAAGATAGTCTCTTGGGAAAGGATGAAGATTAGACTCCAGGCACAATTCCTTCCAAAAGACTATGAAGTACAACTTCATAAAAAACTTCAGAATCTGAAACAAAGGGAGTTAGATGTAAGCTCCTATACAAAAGAGTTTTACTAACTGAGTTTGAGAGCCAAGAAGCATGAGAATGAAGTGGAAAAGTTGGCAAGGTACATGAATGGTCTTAGAATCAATATCCAAGATGGGATCAGCATTCTCACTCCTGATAGTGTACACAAATGTTTTCAGTTGGCCTTAAGGGCAGAGGAAAAGTTCAAGAGAAGAAATGAGCAGCAGCAAAAGGAAAGAGGAGGTAGGAGTTTCAGAGGAAGGGGTCTATTTGGAAGAGGTCCCAATGCTGCAAAAACACAGGAGAATAATCCATTTGAAGGACATGGAGACTCATCAAGAGGATCCTTCAGAGGCACATAAAGAGGAAGAAGTAACTTCAGAGGTAGATGGAGACAAGGAGGAAGAAATACCCCAATATTTATAGGCAGATGCTATCATTGTAATCAAGTGGGCCACTCCATCAGTAGATGTCCAAAGAGAGCCTCAAGTTCACATGTTGGAGAAAGAAGAACGCATTTAGTTCAAGAAGAACATAGAACATCAACCATGACAGCCATTGGTAAGGCAGGGGCTAATATGGATGGAGAGAATCTCATGGTGAAAAGAACCTAGTTAAAGATACCTCAAAGGAAAAACCAGATTTCATGAAGGAAAATCCACAAGAAGCACAAGAGTTGTTGAAACAATATGAAGAAGTTATAGGGGATGATAAACTAGACTCATTACCACCTATGAGGGATATTAATCACCAAATTGATCTCATACTTGGATCTAATCTGCCCAATAATGCTGCTTACAAAATAACTCCTAGTCAAAATGAAGAAATTGGTAAACAAGTGCAAGAACTGATGGATAAGGGCTTCATAAGGAAAAGTATAAGTCCTTGTGTTGTTCCAACAATGTTGGTATCTAATAAAGGAAGGAAATGGAGAATGTGTACAGACTCAAGAGCTATTAACAAGATTACAATAAGATACCGTTTTCCAATGCCTAGAATAGAGGATCTGTTGGACAACTTGGGAGGAGCTTGCTATTTCACCAAAATAGATTCGAAATCAGGGTACCATCAGATTAGAATCAAACTTGGGGATGAGTGCAAGATGACATTTAGGACAAATGTAGAGCTCTATGAGTGATTGGTGATGCCCTTTGGGCTCATAAATGCACTTAGTACATTCCAAAGACTCATGAATGAAGTTCTAGTTGAGTTCATTGGCATATCTAGATGATATTTTAATATTTAGCAAGTCCAAAGAAGAACATCTTAAGCATGTGGAGCTAGTGCTGAAGAAGTTGAAGGAGGCCAAGTTGAAAATCAATCTTGAAAAGTGTGAGTTTTGTAAACCCAAATTAGTTTACCTTGGTTTTGTTATTTCTCAAGTTTGTTTAAAGATGGACCCTAGTAAAGTTGATGCAATCTTGAATTGGCCAAATCCACGAAGAATAGGAGATGTTAAAAGTTTTCATGGAATGGCTTCTTTCTATAGGATGTTTGTGAGAAATTTCAGTCATGTTTGTGCACCCATTCTTAATACTATAATGCGGGGAATGAAATGCAAGTTCAAGAAGACAGAAGAGGCTAATAAGGGGTTTGACTTGCTGAAAACTAAAATAGCAGAGCTACCTACACTTAGGCTACCTAATTTTAATTAGTTGTTTATTGTTGAGGGCGATGCTAGGCAAAGAGCTATTGGGTCAGTTTTGAGTCAAGAAGGCCATCTAGTTGCTTTCTTTTCCCAAAAGTTGAATGATGCCAAAAAAAATATTCCACATATGATTTGGAGCTATATGCTACAGTACAAGCTCTCAAAAAGTGGAGTTATTACTTGCTTCCAAAAGAGTTTTTTGTGTTCACGGATAACCATGCACTTAGTGTCTTGAATGGGCAGGATAAGTTGAATCAAAGGCACCTTAAATGGGTTGAATACTTGCAAGCCTATACCTTTACCACAAAACATAAGAAAGGGGTCAGCCATAATGTGACTGATGCATTAACTAGGAGAGTTTTGGCACTCCAAGAAATCAGATTACAAAGTGTAGGCATAGAAGACATCAAGGGACTTTATCAAGAAGACAAAGATTTCAAAGAAATCTATAATACTTCTCAGCAATATTTGCAGGGATTCAAAGTTTATCATGATGATTATATGTTGCGGGAAGGTTTATTATTCAAAGGACCATTGCTTTGCATACCGCGCAGTTCTATGAGGGAGAACATCATAAGGGAGAAACATCAAGGAAGTTTGGGAGGTCATTTTGGGCTTGATAAGAGATTAGAACAAGTGACCAAATATTATTATTGGCCAAAGGTACAATCTGAAGTTAGAAAAGTTGTCGAGCAATGTAGCATATGTCAAAGAGCTAAGAGAACAAGTAATGCAAGACTATACCAGGCACTACCATCTCACAATGACCTTGGGAATGTGTGAGTATGGATTTTGTGTTGGGATTGCCTAAGACTTCAAGAGGCTATGATAGTGTCTATGTAGTGGTGAATAGGTTCAGCAAAATGTCTTATTTTATCCCTTGTAAGAACACAGATGATGCCTCCAATGTTGCAAGTCTATTCTTCAAGGAAGTGGTTAGACTTCATGGGTTACCAATCAACATTGTAAGTGACCGAGATAGAAAGTTTGTTGGTCATTTTTGGAGGACACTTTGGATGAAATTGGGAATTAACTTATCATTATCTTTAGCCTACTGTTGTCGGTAAAATCTATATTGTAGCTAACGGGTAGAATAGTATCCGAATGGGCACATGACGGTTGAGTCATCCCTTCGGAAAGGTATATGTACACCATCTGGAATGGATTTTGGAATCATCATTGTAATCAATCATATCGACTATTGTAGTATCTTCTACATACATGCAAATAATAAAAAGAATACTTCCGTGTTACATGTTCTTGTCTATTGTCTAAATGCATTAATAAACCGTTTACCCTGTACGGTAAACATTTGGCGCTGTTGCCCATAAGGACCGGGTGCTATGAATGCTGAACACATTGAATAAAGATAGAAATAAGAATCCAGAAGATGACAACATACGTGTGGCACGAGATATATTAAACCACACACAGAAAAGTGACTGGAGGCACAAACTTCAACAACTCGCCGAAGGGTACGGCAGTGGTGTCACAAGAGTTGACCACGGGAGCACTAACGAATGAAGTGCAATCACCAAGCCAGTCAAGAGAGAGGTTGATAGAAGAAGCCCGAGAAAGGCGAAGGGTGATCGAAGAAACAAAGGAAGAATTGCCAAATTAGTATAGGCCAAAGGGGAATCCAGACAAAAGGGAAAGGACTAGCGCGGCTTGGAGTGTCGAAGGAACTTGAGCATGGGGTGAACTCTTCGTCCTTGATAAACTTGATGAACAAATACAGTTTGGTCAAAACAACCAAGTCCTTGAGGAAGCTTTCTTGCCACTTGAGAACATAGGTGTCCAGAGTGGTACAGAAGTACAAAACAACGTAGGTGTTCAAAGTGGCATGGGAGTACAGAACAATGCGGGTGTTCAGAGTAGTATGGGACTACAAAAAAACACGGGTACAAACAACAATGCACAACAAAAGAAAGTAAGGGTACCGATGACCAATGCAAAAGAAAAATTACCCAAGTTTAATGGTGATGATACGATAGATCTAATCAGACATTGAAAAATGTGTGAAACCATATGGACAACAAATGGCATGATGGACGAGGACGATTGGGTTAGATAGTTCCTGGAAACCCTACGGGGTGTGGCAATTAATTGGTTTTCAAACACCGACCCTAGAAACTGACTACATGGGTGGACGTTAGAAAAAAGTTCATAGCAGAGTTTCGATTACTATGGGACAATAATAAAATAGTAGCGGAGATATATAGTACCAAGCAAGGAAAGAATGAAACAATCTGGGCCTATGCTAGACAACTAAAAGAGTTGGTTGGGAAGATGGAAAGTCAACAGGCGGACAGTTTGAAAAAATGATGGTTTGTGGAGGAGCTACAACTAGCTTTGAAAAAGAAGATGAAGATTGTACCACCCATGTCATACACTGATGCATATAGTTGTGCGATGGATCTAGAAAGTGAACAAAAGACAGTATTAATCGTCGGATTTAGACGATTCATCATCTGAAAGTAGCAGTTGTGACGAGGAATCAAACAAGAAGGTTCAAGCATACAGAAAGATATGCTCCAAATGATAAAAGAAATTAAGAAATTGAAAAAGAATCTGAACACAGTGAAGGGAGAACTATAGTGCACAAACCGTAAAGAGGATGGCCATATGAAGGGCTCATGCCCGAAGAAACAGTTTTGTGACATCAAACAGGTTGCAGGACATACCCTAAAGGAGTGCCCGTTTAACATGAAATCAAAAAGACACTAGCAGGTGTTACTAATGCAAGAAGTGTCCACCGAGAATAACACAAGCAACGATGCAACTTTGGGAGGATATCGCAACAATAATAGATGCAGAAGGGATGGCAATAACAACAACAATAACAATGGAGGCCAGAGTTGAATACAGTATGACAAGAGTGGACAACCAATGATACAATGCCAAGTGTGCAATCTTTGGGGCCACTTCACTAGAGATTGTACTACTAAGGAGATGGTATAGCTACTACGCAAATGGTGTGATCTGGGGGACCACGAAGATTCAAAACGCCCAAAGCAAGGCATAAATCTATTAAGCATTGAAACATGTGATGAATAGCTATTGGCAGTTACACATGAGCAGGCGAAGAAAGAAAAATACCCCGATGCAGAAGAAGAGAAGGAAAGGTTACAAAAAGGATGAACAAAGCTGGAAAGGCAAATGAAAATAGGGAAATCACAAGTAAAAGACACTGTCGAAACTTTGAAGAGGTACTTGGCGGAACAAAACATGATGAGGCAGATAATGCAAATAAAAGTTCCTATTAAATTAAATGACCTTGTTCTCACGATGCCACAGTTGTGAATGGCTATTATGAATATGAAGTCATCCCCAAGAGTGACAGAGGAAAGAAGGGATAGTAATCAGACAACAGCAGTAGACCAGATGCTACTGGCACTTACGAAAGAAAGGCATATGATAGTAGTGGAGATGGGCATTCTGGGTATTGTGTTGATAGATAGAATTGTAGATGGAGGAACGTGTGTGAACGTGCTACTGGAAGATATTTGGAAAAAGCTAGGACAACCCATGTTGTGGCCACCTACTTTCCAATTACTCATGGTAGATCAACATGGGATAAAAACATTGGGAACTTTGATGGCACAGCTGTAACGATTGGGATGCAACCATTTGTACTAGATCTTGTGGTCACCCCTCTAAAGAGAAGAGGGTACGATGCCATCCTTGGACAGGGGTGGTTGGTGCAAGCAAAGGTAAAACATGATTGGAAACGGAACACCCTATTCATGGAGCATAGAGGCGGAAGATTCATAATTGACTTGCATACACAAATGGTGGAAGAAGAAGTTGGATCGTTTGATTCAAAAGGAGAGGACGAAGGGAAGAAATAGATGGAAATAGATAAGGAAGGATTCTTATGGTTGGAAGGTGGATTGAAGGATGATGATCTAGATTCGGTGAATGGACTATTTCACTGGTAGATGGAGGATTATAAACTTTTCCAAAGCTGCAACGTACTAATGATAGAGGAAAAACAAAACGGAGATGGATTTTCCAAAGAATTTAGGGAAGTAAAGGAAGGGAATGCACAAGTTGCTGATGAAAAAGATTGGACCTCTAAAGATATTGCACAAGTATGGAAACAATGCTTACGAGGTGGTTACCTCCAAATTTGGGCATCTCTCCCATATTTAATGTTGGAGACCTTTACCCTTTCAAGGGTACAACAGATGTAGACACTCTTGGTCAGCAACTTCACATGAAGCTACTTACGATTAGGTCAAAGACTTACCCACACCTCAACCTGTCACATTGGAATGCATTCTTGATTCCAAGGTTCTCAAGAAGACAAGGAAAGGAGCATACAAGGAGTATCCTATCAAGTGGATTAGCCTACCTGAATTAGAGGTAGTATGGATGACTAAAGCTGATATTTTGAAGCATGGCAACTGCTTGGCCAACCTAGTAACTCAAGGGACTTGAGTTTTTCGTCCAAGGGAAGTATGGTGTAGAGCACCCTTACTATGAAGACACCTTGGAGGATAAGTGGATAGTTAAGTCTAATTAGTGAGTTTTGATTTTAATTATGTTTAGTTGTGTTGAGATGAGTTAGTTAATCTCATAAGTTTATGTGTTTGTTATATAGGACTTGTCATAGTCCATTTTGTTTGAAATAGGCCTAAGTGAGCAACTATGCACAAGATTCTCTTAGGACCTTATTTGGCTTGTGCAAGGGGTTGGTATAGTCCCCCTTAAGTTCATTGATGGTTTTATCTAGTTTATGTTGAGAGTCATTAGTACTAAAAACATGACAAACATACTAATGTGTTGATCCATGTTCCCTAGGTTGACAACAACTTAGCATTTTGCAAGGATACTTACGATTGTGAAAGGATAAGAGGAGTTGGTTACCATAGGAACACATGATAAGTCTTATATAAGCCAAGGAATTATTTTTTTGAGGTTGGTTGATGTTAATGAAGAAATCCATCATTGAAAGTACAGATAAACTGCTGTCACAACTAGTTTTCTGAGTTTTTCATGTGTTTCCATGCATTGTACAGCCTGTGCAGAGATGTTTTGAAATTTCTTCTTGTGGTATTTAGTTAGTTCTCTGAATTACCTTTCAGTTGCACTTGGTCTCATGCTTTGAATCGATCTGATTGAAAAGTTGTAAGCAAATTACTGTCAACTAGTCTAGAATCTTGATTTTCAGCATTGCCATGCAAACAGAGGGCTTTATTACCACTTGCGATGATTGAAAATTCTTGATACCTGGTGGAAAGTGGTAATGGAGTTTGTAAATTTTATTATAGTATTGATTCTTTTTGTACAAAGCTTTCAAACGAGGTTATAGTGATGCCCTAGGCTGATCCCTGAGTTTGGATAAACCTGTGGAGAGGGAAAATCTGTTTGGTTTGGAGTTTTGGTGTGAAGAAAGACAACATTAAGTATATTTTCTGGAAATCTATTTGAGTCCTCTTTCCAATAGTGTGTGGGGTTTACAAATATATGCTAACTGGTGAAGCATTTTAAGCATAAGCATAAAATCTGTCCTGAAAGCCTAGAAAGCCTTAAAATGCAGCTCATGCTTTTTGAGATTTCTTCTTGTGATATTTAGTTAGTTCTCTGAATTAACTTTCATTTGCACTTGGTCTTATGCTTTGAATCGATCTAGTTGAAAAGTTATAAGCAAATTACTGTCAACTAGTCTAGAATCTTGATTTTCAGCATTGCCATCCAAACAGAGGGCTCTATTACCACTTGCCATGATTGAAAATGCTTGATACCTGGTGGGAAGTGGTAATGGAGTTTTTAAATTGTATTATAGTATTTATTTTGTTTGTACAGAGCTTTCAAACAAGGTTATGGTGATGCCCTAGCATCATCCCTGAGTTTGGATGAGCCTGTGAAGAGGAAAAATTTGTTTGGTTTTGAGTTTTGGTGGGAAGAAAGACATCATTAAGTATATTTTTAGGAAATCTATTCGATTCCTCTTTCCAATGGTGTGTGGGGTTTACAAATATATGCCGACTGGTGAAGTGTTTGAAGCATAAACATAAAATCTGTCCTGAAAACCTGGAAACCCGTAAAATGCAGCTCATTCTTTTTGAGATTTCTTGTTGTGATATTTAGTTAGTTCTCTGAATTACCTTTCATTTGTACTTGGTCTCATGCTTTGAATCAATCTGGATGAAAAGTTATAAGCAAATTACTATCAACTAGTCTAGAATCTTGTTTTTCGGCATTGCCATTCAAAGAGAAGACTCTATTACCGCTTGCCATGATTAAAAATGCTTGATACCTAGCAGGAAGTGGTAATGGAGTTTGTAAATTGTATTATAGTATTGATTTTGTTTGTACAGAGCTTTCAAACGAGGTTATGGTGATGCTCTAGGCTGATCCTTGAGCTTGGATCAGCTTGTGAAGAGGTAAAATCTGTTTAGTTTGGACTTTTGGTGTGAAGAAAGACACCATTAAGTATATATTATAGAAATCTATTTGAGTCCTCTTTCTAATTGTGTGTGGGGTTTACAAATATATGCTAACTGGTGAAGTGTTTAAAGCATAAACATAAAATTTGTCTTGAAAGCCTAGAAACCCTTAAAATGCAGCTCAGTGCAGGGACTGTATCTTTTTAAGAAACTATTGGATCTTTCTGATTTTGGATTAAGTTGGTGAAAACCTAATTGTTCTCATTATCAATGGTGAGATTGAGCAGTTTAGTTCTTGTTCAAAAGTTACATCTATCTATGTACGGGTCTATCTAGAGACAAAAAAGAGCTTATTTTGAAGTGTTAGGAAGATTCAAGAAATTTGTATGGAAAGCATAGATAATTAAAGAACACCAAGGAGACTTATGGGAGTGAAAACTCATGGCATCTAGGGTAGTGATCTAATAGCAAGGGTTGTGGGATTTCAAGGGAAGTAAGGCTATACCTAGGAGGCAAGCCTTGGGGTTAGGCCTAGGAGGTCTAATAGATTGAAAACTATACTAAGATCATTGGATGATCTTGCTGGTGTTATAGATAGTTTTATTGAACCCCATAAACCCTCTGCATGAAAAGTAAATTCCAATAGATCTTCTTCCAACAATCAAGGCTGAAGAATCTACAATGGTGTAGGGAAAACTGTGATACCCACTTGTCTCCATGTTAAGGGCTGCAAACAAGGAGAATTAGATGGACCATAATACAAAGTAAAGTGGATCCACGATTCTTGATATACATGATATAGGAATAAGTTACATAAGGAACGCCAATGTGCCACTTGAAATGGCTTGATTAATACATCTCTACCTGTTTGTAGATGGGCTAAATCAAAGGAATGGTTTAGTAAACCCAAATAACATAGAGAATCTGAAGCCTAGTTCCCTGGAATTCCCTCACAATGTCTTAGATGTGAGATTTACAACCATTTGATAAAGTGGATACAAAACCTTAGCAAGTGTTTCTTTAAAACATACTATGTAAACTCCAAGTATTTCTTATAGTCCTCAAGTCAGATGCAAAGCATTTTCTGCCTTGAATTGGCTGACTTGCCAAGGAGTCTCAGAATTTTGCTGATTTTTGCAAGACTAACTATAGAAAACATTTTGAACACATCTATTCTTGCATTATAACTTATTTAATATCGTCTTAAAACATTTGTTAATTTTCTTTTTAGAAAGACATTCTATTTTCTATAATTTTAAGTTGAGGTTAAATTTATTATTATTCCAAATATTCTGTAGCACGAATATGTGCCAGTTTTGAAGTCAGAAAATCAAAAAATACCTTACCTATGTACTGTTTGTTGATAAACATGTGCAATGCATGTCCCAGTGTGTCTACATATAGAATTGGTAAGCTGCCATCAGGAATTTCATTGCTGGTAACTTCCAAACTGTCAAGAAAAAAGAAAAATGATTCTAGTGCCATAAAAAAGGTCGTTCAAAAAATCAAAGAAGATTGTAACTAGGAGACAATTTAAGCTCTTTAGGCTGTGTAGAATTTATTTATAAGGATTTTTGTAAAAAAATTTCGAATATCTGAATTCATAAGTTTATAAATCCCAACCTTTAAAAGTATAGATGAAGCTAAATAATACCAATTTCTGATCAGATAATTGCTGGTCTGAGTGCAAAGTAGAATCAAAGTTACAGATCTGCAAATCCAATGTGCATTTACCTTATTGAGTACCATAAATAATCACTTGAGTCGCCTGTTGTATTTATTTGGTCCACTAGAACATTTTTTGTAAATGCACTAGGCCCCCATATTCCTATGGGCTCTTTGTACCACTTCCAGACTGTGCCTATTTTCCCACTAGTTTTCCAATGCGCATAACTAGTTAATGAGGTAACCTATACCAAAAGAGAAACAAATCTCATTATATGTGCATGTAGAGGTTGTCACTGCCATCTTTTTTTTACAATAAATTTTGCCATGATTTATTTTCACTTTCATAAAAAATCAAGAAAATAATCAACATAACAAAGATTAAGATTCCTACATTTTTTATAAACATCATAAGCAGATATCTTCAACTAGCAAGCAAGTCTACACAATTTGTATATTCTTTAGTTTTTTTGTTTTTATGAAAAAGGTAATGACCTGTTAAATATTCACAGTAGTTTCATGTCATTTTGAACACATTAACGTTCTTATGTCTTACAATTTGTGGATAAAAATATATTTTACTCTTTATCTGTGAGCAAATTGAGTTCCACAAATATTAACATTTAGTTTTGAATTAACCATCCAAGGTTTATAAATTTTCAAGAAAGAAAAAACCACCCTAACAATAAAGTGTTAAGTAGGTTAATAAATTAGAATTCATCAATCCTCTCTGCTAGTTAATTTAGTGTCTAGACAATGGGAAATTTAATAATAATGATCTATATCAAATTTTTATTTCTCTTTCAAAATACTACTTTCATTTATTTATATGATGATTTATATCCAAATGTTATCAGGGCTGATAACATTATTTAGCTAATGCATATTTACTTCGAAGAAAATTAAGACAGTTTGAATAAATTAAGGATAACATAAATGTGATTTCAACTTCAAATCTGAGTGCTAACCTTTGCTGTATTGAAGACAACACTCTTACAGTCAGGAAGAATGCTCACTGACCATGCAGGCAAGCTATATGTATTTCCATTAAATTTGGCAGTTAAATCTTGCCCCTCATAAGTATTGGCAATAAATGCTGAACATGTTCCTGATTTTGTGTAGTAAAGGTGCGCCTGCAAACAAATGAATGTATTACAATTCATATTTTTTAATAAACTGAGAAAAACTAAGAATAAATTGCCTTTCACAATATTGCATTACAAAACTCTTTCTTCCTATAATAGCAAAAATAAAACCAAGAACCAGATATGTTAAAGTTTGGTAGGTAAGTCATAGCAATTCAAGATGATGTCAGAGAAAACAAACATCATATTTTCAAGAGCTACACATCAGAATTTCTCAAGTCACACAAAAAGAAATGAAAAGAATAATAGATCTAATTTAAATGGTTTACAATGGTCTGAATGATAAGCATAGAAGAAGAATGCAATTTTTTTTTGGGTAAAACTGTGTTTATTTTGAATCACACCACCATTGAATCATTGGGTGTTAATCAAAACCTAGATCATATAAAAACACCCAATTTGACCCATAAAAAAATCAGTCTAATTCATGGAAGAACTAGTTCCATGCATAGAAGAGTAATTTAAGAAATCCTTTGGCAAACATAAATTCAAGTTAGCCATTTGATCTGCCAACAAGGCGCTGAAAGATTTTGGAATGGACACCAATGCTTCTTTTATCAGCAGCAATAAATTATTTTTTATAAGCAGCCCACCTGGCATCCAGTAACTTAAGAAGGCTTATAGAGATCAGAGCTGGTGATATGTCCACTAGTGACAGCAAAATTAAAGATATCGTTATGATCATCAAGAAGCTAAGGATGAAAAAATGGAATTCATGACCAACTTGAGAAGAATTAAAGTGCAATGAAATATCTGGTACATTGACCATTACCAAGTGACCATACCCAAGGTTGCAATGAGAGGTCTTAAATTCTAGTGTCCTCATGCAAATACGGAGCAACTTTGGCATCCTATCTCACAATCTCAAAGTTTCTCTATTGTGCATTCTCTTCTAGAAAAAGAGTGGATAGTATTACTAGGGTGGTTTTAAATTCACTGTTACAGATATTATCTACAAAAAAATTTACATTAGAACTGCACATAATGGCCACTTTCAAAAAAAAAAAAGAACAATTTTATCCCCATTTACAGAAAACTAATATAAACATTAGCTAAACAAACCTCTAAACCAGGTCCAAGATAGCGATATTCAGGATCTGAGCTGATCATAGCTGGCTCACAAAGTTTAATAGCTTTATGTAGATCTTTAAGATGGCTATATTTTGGTTCCCTCACCATTCCTGCAGAAAAAAGGTTTAGAAACATAAATCTTCAATTCAAATTATAGCAGGTTTTATATTACAATATTAATAATATATTACATTAAGCCGAGCCAAAAAGTTATTTTGAAAAAAAGGATAATCGACATCTCAAACATCCCTTTTGCATGCTCATTTTCTAAAGTTGCAATCCAAAGAGATGTCAGCTCTATAGTTGATAACTTGATTGAATTTATCAGACTACATGAATTCAGAATAATAGCTATTCAATTAATCTGGAAGATGTAACATAGATTAGATGTGGTAATTAAAAGAAAAAGTGAAAAAGGACTAAAGGAGTACAAGACTAGATGAGTGAGAAAATATAATAAAGCATGGAAGAAGTTCTAGAGAGAGACGTGAGAGAAAGATTGAGATGTTGATGTTGATATTGATAAAATACAAACAAAGAGGCAGTGTGACTAACCAAGGAAAATAGAGCAATGTTAGGAATTAGAAAAAAGATAATTTCAAAAGAGTGCTTTCCTTTAGGTGCTTCACAACATTAGGTGGAAAACAAGAGGGTTTGATTCAATACAAAAAGACAAAGGGACTCAATGAATGAACCCTAGCAAAATCCCTCTTTCTTGAACAAGAAAATGGTGTTACTCTCTTCTCAATTCCAAAAATAACATGAAGGTTAGTCATGCCCCATTGTGGGTAGATTTTGAGAAAGACCAAATTGAGAACAATTTTGAAATATTCTCAAGAACTATAATAGGAAAAGTCACCTGAATATGTCAAGTGTACTATCGCTTCAACTATGGTTGATGTAAAGTAAAAAAGCCTTAGGCTTCAAGGTATTAATTGACCAAGGAAGAGTCTTATTCTAAGTGAAGGCAGTGTTGAATCAACTACCCGACAATTCTTATGTCGATTCATCTAAAAAATTTAGACCTTCCACTATCTAGATTAGATTCTAGGGCCCTCTCCTTATTTACTTGATATTCCAAAAGAATTAGGAACTTTAATCAGTGAACAATACATGAATAATGAAAAGAAAATTTCTGACTAAAATCAAACTTGTATAAGGTTGTACCTCTCAAGACCCTGACCCTTATCTCCTATAACTTAATATTCTTTGTAAAAATGCCTGCAATTATTTGCTATTGTTAGCATGGTAGAGGTGAAATTTTCTTGTGCTAAAGATGGCATATGGTTGTATAGAGCTTGTCAGTTGTTAAAGAGTTTAACATATAAGAGAGGAAGTTTTGCTGATTCATCAGCTTATTAATTAGTAGTGTAACATGGGGACTCGCACCCCCTCCCAAACCTTGAAGTACCCATCCCTGAGATGTCCCGCACGGGGTGCTTGAGTACCCAAGTACCCCCACCTCCTCCATTCCGCAAATGTTACTATTGGGTATGTAATATCTTACTATGTTGAAAATAGTTCTAGTTCATGTTGCAATTTTGCTAAGTTCAATTATTTTAATTTGCTATTTTCTACTAAAACATCATTTCGTAACTAGCATTTTTATGTGTATACTATAAAAAACCCCTCCCTGCCCCATCCTCCCCTTGCTGGCGTCTCGCCATCCTGACGTACCCTAGTATAGGGGTAACATTGTTAATTAGTGATTCTGCATTGTAATTTGTAGCACTTGTAATCAATCAACAGTAACAAAGACTAGTTTACTAGTCAGTTGGTTATATTGTCAAGCCTAATCTATTTCTGTGAGCAAGGGACCATCTATGGCATGAAGCACGCCAAAGGAGAGAGGTGAGGACAAAAATCTTGGTACAATAGTTTGAAGTAGTCTGATTTGTTTGTGTTTGCACCTATGGGCTTTGAGAAAGAGGCATGTGGTAAGCACGTTGCTTGAGGTGTTTGAAAAGTAATGCAAACTCACCCAAATCTTTTCCTCCAAAAAGAACTTGAAAATGGCTGATGTCTAATAGACTGCTAGTTTCCAAGGGTAGAATTCAGCTTGGCAGCAACATGTGTGACTAGAAAGGAACGAGGATAATGTCAAATTTGTAGTGAGGGCATGCCACAAAGAGGAGGTTTCTTATGCAAGAAAGTATATCTGTGGGGTTTGTAGAGGGCTACGTTGTCGGAAATAATTGTGAGCAAGAACTAAAAAACTCTTTGAAGTAATGCATCAAAATGCTCACACCTCAAAATGTTATGAATGCCAACTTAATTCTCTTATGATTCTACTATTGATGGTCACATCAAGGAGAGATCTCTTTATAAGTAGGTTTGTCAAGGAATATATACAAGGTCTAGTACCATTGGCAGTTTCAAGGAATATATACAAGGTCTGTTTCAATGCTTTTTTGGTGGAATGATCACCTATCTCTAAGTAATATTAATCTTTTTGTGAACTTTCATTAAGGGAATGAATGGTCATCAAAATCTCTTGGACTGTACTAACAATCAATAATTTTTTAGGCACTAGTTGGGATCTATTTGATGATTGATCTCCTATTTCGCCTGAATAGTCAATTTTTAGCGTGCACAAAAATTGACAATAGTTTACAACTTTACAGATCTAGGGATGTTAAACCTAGTAGTTGTATGCGGGGGCCTTTGGTGAATCTTTTATATCCAAATTCTAATTAAGAATAGTAGGCCAGTTGACATGTAATGTGACATATTTTTAGTTAATATTTTAGGTTCATTCCTCAGAAGTTTTATTTTTGGTCCCCTTATCCCTTCAGTGATATTGCTAATTATATGCAGACCTATGCGCCATACCTTCTGTGCACAGAAATGATGAAAATATCTTATTTTAACAAACTTGTTTGTTAGATGGTTTATTAATGGTGCCATTTTCTAGTTTTTGAATGACAACCTTTATAGCTCTTAACACAATTAATGTATGTGCAATTTCACACTATTTTATAGTGGTAAAATTTAATCTTTTACCCTTATCTAGAAGAAATAACATACCATATTCATCGATTGGAGCATCATAGTCATAGCTTGTAGTAATAAAGGGGCCTCCTGCTGTACGACCAAAGTTGGTTCCTCCATGATACTGCAAATTGTGCAACTCAAGCATTAATTCTACATATGATGTTGATGAAAGAGTTCTAAATTGTTAAGGCTGTAGGCTCCAATTTGTATCTCACATGATTCACATAAATACAATTTTTAATTGTTTTTGACAAAAAATGACTTTCTTCCACAAAAGTTTTTTTTATAGCCACAAATTCCTCTGATGTGCACAATAAATTGATACCATATAATAATTCTGCATTGTGCCACCCTTTTGAAAGAAGCGTGCAACACTAAATGCTATGTCCTCCACAGGCCTATATGGTGCTGCACCCCCAAATGCTTGAAACCTGTAAATTAAATCACTAATATATGTTTAAAAAGTGTTCTCCCTAATATATTTTAAAGATGTAATATACCTATACCTGTATATGGAGCATAAATGGAAATGACACAACTTATACACTGATTATCTAAAGAAACATGTTTTGGGGTTGAATATCAATCTGTACGTACCAGCCAGTCCAGTTTTCTGTCCAAATTTTTGGTTTTTTGTTAGAATTGGGAGTAAATCCGTCACAATAAAAACCATTGCAAGTATTTATCTGCAATCAAAATATACCACCGTATGATTTTTATAACCAAATATAACTTTTTATATCTTACTATTAAAGTTTCAAATTAATTGGATTTGACTTGTGTGGTTCAACGTGAAATTGCTTAGGTGGCTGGTTTCATGGCAAAGGTTCAATCATTGATAATAATTACAGAGAAAATGGACTAATATCATAAATAGTTAGTGATTTTCATTCTCGTTATACTTGGCCAGTGTTGAAGCTAATCTACTCTTGCATTAAAGGTGCTCTGGCTCTCCAGTGAAATAAAACCTTTATCTGAAATGCTAAAAGTGGAAATGAATTTAAAGAACTGAAACAAAACTCACAACTGGATCAGGAGCATCTTCCTGTTTGCACATTACCCAAGGGACACCTGTATTTTGTCCAACAGCCATAGATGCTGCCCATTTGACATATGATTTTCCAGATTCTCCATAATAGAATTCATCAATTTGATACTCATTTTCAATCTGCAATGAATATAGTAAGGATATGAACTTCACATGATCAAAGCACTCTTCTTCTCAAGGAATTTTTATGGTTTATGATAAATGGGTATGCTATTGTAAAGTTTTAACTTACGAAAGGTAAACAGATACAAATATGAGACAAGAAGAATATTGTGCAAACCTTATGTTCCATAATTAAAATAAGAGTAGTTTTCCTTGATAAAGAAACATTGCTTCTAGGTTTAATCATCATAGAAATGATGCAAAGAAATAAAAATCTCTGATTACTAACTACTCACAGTCACATAAAAAAATGATATCCACTAGCTCACATTATTTCCATCTTTGAACAAATGAAATACTGTTATAAACTAAAGAAAACAGACAGCTGAAATTGAACTGTTTAGGTCAATTCAAGCCCCTCCTTGAAACAATTGGAAGTTTTACATGTCTTCCCTGATTACTAAGAGGAAACAAGCTGTGGTTTACCAAGAAGTTCAACAGATAAACATACAGTGCTAATTGCATAAAATTAAATTTGAAAGTTAGTTCGTGTATGCAAATATAAACATAACTTTCATGCTTTTGATTATATTCTTTTGAAGAGGCTAGAAAATCCCCTTTTAAGTTGACCATGGAAAAGGTTTTTGGTCATTATTGTTTCTATATTGTCAGAAAATGTAGCACCTAGCCCTTCAAATTTCTAAATGTAAATGTTGCATTCAGTTGTTCTCAGTTATACATGATTGAGTATATTTCATATCTATTAGTTTGACATACATCTTTAATTTCTAAATGTAAATGTTGCATTCAGTAGTTCTCAGTTATTAGTGATTGAGTATATTTCATATCTATTAAGAGTTTGACATACATCTTTAAGACAATGGATATAGTCATATTCCAATAAAGACATTCCACCCTATCTATTTTATTGGGACAATTACAATGTGAATTTTCACATAGTAATTAGGTTCTTGTCTTTTTTATTTTACTCAAAATTCCGTTGTTCATACCTATACCATAGAGTATCATCTCATCATTCTAGATCTGCTTGATAGACAAGAATATAAAGTAGCTCACAAGAATATAATTTTTTCAAAAGTTAAATTTCATCAGTTTTAATGCAGGCCTCTAATCATATCTATATGGTGACTTTAAAAATATTATATATAATAATTTTAAAGACCTTTTCTCTTTCCTTATACATCCTTCAAAACTCATATAATTTGTTATTAATGTCTTTTGGTCTTAGATTGTAACATACTATGTATTTGAAATGAAAAGAGAGAAAAAAGAAGGATAAAATAATAGACCTGAGACAAGATGATAGGCCCTCCTTGGGATGCAAAAAGCCGCTCTGCCTTCATAACATTCACAACTTTTGTAGTGAATCGCTGCATCTCTCTCTGTGCAATAAAAGCAAGTTGACATTGAGATCCTGACTAAAGATCGTATACAGATTCTTTCCAAGTTGAATGATGAAATAACTAATAAGAAACATAAACCCAGGTAGCAGAAGAGAACTGCAAAAAAAGTCTGAGCATCTCATCAAACACACAAACCATGCACAGTACGACGAGTGCCTTCTGTCAGTTTTTTCACCACTTAGATGACAGTTTTGATATTCTAATGTGATACTTCGGTTTCACATCAAGAAGTATATTGACAGACAAAATGTAAGAACCTTCAGCATAAATTTTAAGTATCTTCAAATTCACATCACAAGAAAGCAAAACTGCTGACCAACCTTGAAAGGTTCATTGTCCATTCGAAGCTTAATTCCTGGAATAAAGTGCAACCAGAGAGGAAATCCCCTGCATCATGTCAGAGTCTAATGTTCAGCCTAGAAATTCAAGATTTTTTTCATTCTGCACTCGTAAAGACTTCAATGATGAAACTGATCAAAATTTCAGGGGAAAAATTATCTATTTGTTGAGAACAATCTATAAAACCTTCACATTTAGGTATCAGAGTAGGTGATACTGATTAGCAAACCAGAGTCAACAACTAACTCATTTCATATGAGTTTAGATCAGTATGAGAAGAGCACAAGGCACCTCAAAATGCAATAAAGTAAACCTACTATCATCACACTTATATTGCTTGAATAGGCAGTTAAAATGCCCCAGGCAGTTCATGATAAATGTGGAAACCGGTGGCCATGCAAAAACTGGTTGTTCACCAATAAAAATGATGCAATTTCTTTAGGATTGCATGAACAAAGAGGCAGACTACTAGATTAGAAAATATGAGAAGATCATTTAAGTTACTTATCTGAAAGATCATTTGTTACCAAAGGAATATTTAAAATCCTAGAGATGGTTTTAATGTACTTCCTACTGTATCTTCATTTGCTTTGAGTAATAAAGAGAGAAAAAAAGACAAACCCATAATTCCACTCTGCACACGCATAAGGACCAATTCGGAGGTGCACAAACAGGCCTGCCTGTTGCACCAGTTTCACAAACCTCACTAAATCATAGTCTCCTCCAAAGTAATACTGCATAATAACAGGAAGAGGATAATCAGCATAAAGGGCAGTACAGAGGAAGGCCAAAACTTCTTAGTAACCTATCACATTATAGTGCAAACAAACCTAATTTCCTGACCAGTTAAACTATCAAGGTCATTTGTGGTCGTAATTTTTCTTCTTTCTACCCAGGAACTATATATAATATAAAAGGATTGTATATCTACCTGGCCTCGTATACTTTCATGGAGGTTCCAAAACACGTAGGTTTCAATAACATCCAAACCGCCATCCTTGGCCTTTTGGATAAGGCCTGGCCACATCTGAAACAAATGAACATGCAAAGAGAGCTTGATATGTTAATAACTAGAGAATAAACTTTAGAAACGATAAGATTCAATCTTGTATTCACAGTCATTCTAGAAGCATCTTTTGCATAACTATGGATCGCTGAATGGTGCTAATTTTTGTGGTCAATACATTCGGTAACTTGACATTTTCTCTAAGTAAGAACAGAACTTGAGAGACGTCTGAAATAAAAAATTGCCTTAATTTCTGCAAACAGTATTTCCTTTCGCAATTCAGCAATTTTGAACATAAATATTTTAAATGTTGGACCTTTTTTCTTCCTCGGTAGAAAATTTCAGATACATGTTCAGGCCTAGACGAATGAGGAGAAAGATAAGGATTGAATAATGAAAATCCAGGATAGTCATAAGAATATCAGTTCTATGACAGCGTTGCAGGGCATGCTATAATGAAGGGGTAGCAAAAACAACAGAATCAGTGTTGAAAATAAAAAATGATATTGTAAATTGTATAAGTTAATTGCAGATTGCAGAGATTCCCAAGACCGATTCAATCTATAGTCCTAGTTAACACTGAAAAACATTGCCAGGAATTTTAGATTAAGTATATGACTGATAATAACACAAATTCCCTGAAAATTATGACAGAGATAGAACATATAGAAATTCAAGTAAGTTCAGAAATATTATATTTCAATACCAACTCAAGAACCCAATTTTAGAAAAATTAAAAACTACCAGCATTTCTTAACTTAAAAAATGCAACTTTTTATCCTTTCTGTAGAGAAGATTTTTTTTCAATAGTACACAGAATTTATCCGCAAGTTTTTACAGAAAATACATAAGATGTATAGAATTGTACGATTTTATGACACATTGCGGAGATTCCAAGGACCATCCTAGTCCACACGGAAAAAAATTGCCAGGAATTTCAAACTAAAAGTATAGGACTTCCAAAAAACACAAGTTCTTTGAAACGCTTACTTCCAAAAAACACAAGTTCTTTGAAACGCTTATAACTGAGATGAAACATATAGAAATTCAAGTAATTTCATAAATATTTGTATTTCAATACTAATCTATGAACCCAAAAAACTACCAGCATTTTTCAACTCACAGAAAAACAACTTTATCCCTTCTGCAGAAACTTTAAACCTCTAAACTATATAAACTACCAAACTGAACACCATTATAGATTTATAAAAGGACGCGGAATTTATCCAGAAGAATATTATACACAACAAAAGACTCATAATCACCTCTGGAGGCTTCAAGTCACTCAGCCTTATAGACTCCAAACTGAGTACCAACATAGATTTTTAAAAGACAGTGACACGGAAACTTTATCCAGAAGATTTTTATTCAAGTACTGCAGATTCATAATCACCTCTGGAGTGATTCAAATCTCTTCTCCGAGCCATATAAACTCCAAACTGAATACCAATATAGATTTTTGAACGCAAAAACAAAACAGAGAGTTTATCCAGAAGAATTTAATACACACTTCATAAATTCGTGCACCGAAGTATTCATAATCACCTCTGGAGTGCTTCGTGGGTAATGAATACTCCCCGAGATGAGAACTCTTCTCTTCCCATTAATAATCAAGGCTCTATGATCATAACTCACAGTATCACCCACACATTGTTTGAATATGCAGTTGCACATAAAAGTGAAGGCTAGAACAGCAAGGAATTTGCCCATGTTTACCACTGCTCTGAGGTTCAGCAGATTGAATGCAAAATTTGGCTTGAATTCATCTCCTATTTATTCTTTTCGTAAAACAGTTTGTTTTTCTTTTTAAACGGGGGGAAAAGATTCTTTTGTTCAAATGCCATGTTTTGTGTGTTGTTTTTTCAAATTGGCCTGCTAAGCGACCAAGGGATGTGGATTAGTGGGCACATATTTGATTTTATCATGTAAAGATTGCTTCGTGGGTAGCTCCGTCATCATCATTATCCGACAATTAAAGTTTCCATTCAATGCCATCCTGAAGATTGAAGTAAGGTTAATGTGAAGAATGTTTTTTCTTGCGTGATGCAAAATTTTCCTGCTATGTAGCAGAATTTTCATACAGTAAAAGCAACCAATTGGCCAAAATGTACTGGAAAGCAGGCATTGAATTAGTCGGTAAACTAACTTTTTGAAAAAAAATTAAGTCCGTGAAGGCAAGTACCGATTTTTTTGTCAATTTGTTGGCTGGATTCAGGTATTCCATTAACTAACTTCAAAGAAAATTGAGTCAGTGAATACCCATGTCAAAATCTGTTGCCTAAGCATTAGAAAACAATGTAAAACTTTTTTCAAAGTCCACTTTTTAAAGTTTTTAATCAAGATTTCATTGTCTTATTTTAACTGCTAGCAGGACCCAGATTATTGTTTCATGCTGTCAATGGGTTTTGGTTAGTTTAATGAGACAGTTGATGAGAAGTCATCGTAGATAATCCAATCAATCTCTAATTTCATATTTTTATTTCGTTTTTAACGAGTTCAAATTTTGACTGGTTTTTTTTAATTTTATTACCAAACCTTCTTGTTTAAACTTTCTGGATTCGTTTATATTTAAATTTAAATAAACAGTGCTATAAGCATATTGGATATATCTAACATTTAATAATAATAATATTTAATGATTGTAGTTTTTAAACTTATTACTATATTTTAAATAAGTCATATTGTTTTTGAAATATAAAGCGACCAAAAACAAGAGGTCGGTAAGCAACACATCACCAACAGAGAACATTATTGAAACAAAAACAAACTAAGAAGCAACTTAATATCTATAGTTTGTTATCATTTAAAAGTTTATTTTATTAAAGGTTTATTATTAAATTGTGTTGATTAAAAGGAGATGGTATTGTAAGTTATCAAAATGCAAATTTTTATTTAAATGTATTTAGACATGTAAGAAATAATTTACAAATTAGCAAGTTAACACATGTGAGCTGGCAAATGTTTAATAATATATTTATTTAAATATAGTTTAATTTATATTTTTTTAGGAAAAAAATTATTTTTTAATTTTTATAATTAATTTAATTTAATTTTTGGTCTTTGTACTGTTTGTTATAATGAATATTAAATTTAGTTTTTTTAAAAGAAAACATAAGACTAATTTGCTATTTTTAAAATCATATTGTTAATTTCAACAAAAAAAAAATTGAAATGTTTAGTAGAAAAAGCTATAGCTTAATTAAATCATTAGAAATAATTTGTATAATTTTTAATTGATGATTAATTTCATTTATAACTATATTTTAAAATAATTTATATTATTATTACGTAATAATTTCCTTTATTAAATTAATATTAATGAACCATTTAAATGATGCATATATTATTAGGTATAGATACTTACATTTTTAAATTATTTTATTATTTTTATTACCATTTAATAGTTTTATTGCACCATAATTGATTTACATTGTTATCTTTTTAAAATAATTTATATTGTTATCAATTTATTATTCTTCTTATTAAATTAAAATTTGAACCATTTAAAATGATTCATATTATTATTGATTTATTTATTTCATTTGATAATATATCTTATCCCATCTTTATAAAAGGCAATGTCACCCATTAAAATAAAAGGTTGAATTGCTATGATACAAATAATTAGGAAACATTAGAAGACAACATGTTTTATCTTATCTTCTTTATCTATATTGGTGTATTGTCTATTGAAAACATTTGTTTTAAATAATTTAATTTTAATTTGAAATGGGTGTTTTAGCCCTATGTATTTGTCATTTTTAGTTTATTTATATTTATTAATTAAATAATCTACTTTTAATTTGAAATGAGTGTTTTAGCCCTATGTATTTGTCATTTTTAGTTTATTTGTATTTATTAATTAATCATGTATTAAAAGCCATACGATAAAGTGAAGTAAGATTTTGTTAAATAATCTAATTACACAAAGTGTGATGAAATGAGATTATGTTTTATTTATTTAATTTTAATAGAGCGCGACCACAATATAGTAATAAAGTTATTAAATAGTAAAAGAAGAAAACAAAGCTTATCTCATCTCTTAGAAAGAAAATAATTTCTTCCTCTTAAAGGTACTCTTCATTCCTTCAAAGGAAAGTGTTAATTTCTTGAAAGGAAGTTATTCCTTCAAAGGAATAAATCTAATTTTAACTATGTTGAAAGGAACAAGCATACAATGTATCTTTAATAACAAAAAACTATTAATATTATTTGTAAATTATTCAATGATACTTTCTTGTGGATTATTGATAGAGCAAGAGATTTCATTTGTGATGAAACTATTATTTTATTGTTTGTATGGTAAGGTATGGCATAAAATTGGGGAAGGGTCTTAAGAAGCCTCTTTTTCCCCCTAAAACCAACTAATTCTAAATTTCAATAAGAAAAGTAAGATAGTTACACTCAAAATTGAAGATGCAACAAGAACAAGAGTTATATAATACTCCAAAACTAGTTTCTAAAATGCCATTTTAAAAATGGTGGAGATTAATGACCTCAACAAGTGAAAGCATACAAAGTGGTTCCTTTTTACTTTCAAATATTTTAATATAATGCACATTGCTCTCCCCGAAATACTAACTTAAATAATAATAATAATAACTTTAGTGAGAAGTTAGCTAACATGTAGTTTCTCCCAAAAATTTTGGCTCATTTTGTGATTGTATAATTTCTACTAATTTTAAAGTGGACACATTTCAAAAATGTGGAATTTGAGTGTGTTCCCTTGCTAAAAAACTAATTTAAAATTAAAACACATTTTCCCTAGGTGCATAGAAGGGAGTATAGTTTCTAAATATGTAATTTGTTCCAAATTTTGATAAACGAGTCAAAATCTATGCATGAAATACTAGTGCTATTTTATTCAAATATGTAAGAGTAATTATTTATTTACACTTATTAATTAGATCGTCTTGATTTAATTAATTAAGTTGTCTATTACTCTAGTTTACTTAAGCTATCTCTTAGGTGCATATAATTTATATTTTTATATTAATTATATTGCACAACCTAGTTTTATTTCCCTTTTAGGGTTTTGTTCACCTTTAAGGTTGAACTCTTGTATTTTTCATTTCTATTATCTTGGAATACATTTTACTCTCACTCCATTGAGATTTCCAAGCTGAGCTTTTTCCCTCTTTGGTCTTCTTTTTGCAACAACCTTTTTGCATGTAGGTGTTCTTGGCGAATTGTGAAGTTAGTTTTCACAACTTCTACATGGTATCAGAGTTTCCCTACTGCTACCTGGTTTGGAGATCTTGAACCCGCAACTTGAAGATAGAAAACCCAGCTTTTCAAGGTTTTTGTTTTCTTCAATTTGGAGGAGGCACCTTTTTCTGGTGCACTTTGGGCAAAAACGGATGCCGCCATCGTGCTTAGAAGGCTTGGTATAGTCAAATTTGATATAAAATTTGTGAATTTCGGCCATAGAAGCCTCTGAAATTAATTTTTTGCCTCCCAGGGGTTGTACGGACACAAAAATAAAAAAATATGCTTTTAAAGAATTTTTTAAGTGGGCTACCCAGTGGCTACCCACACGCCATCGGCAGCCTGCCCGTGCCCAACCGCCATCGATGTGCCACTACGGCTCGGCCTACACCTATCTACCATCAGTGCTCTGCCCATCTACCACTGCCACCGGCGCTGTATCATCCACTAACCATCGGCCCGCTACTTGGTTGTTGCCGCTACTAGGTTATCACCACCACTAATGGTGATGTCATTTCCTAGCAAGGTGATGTCAACATTCTGAGCTAACATCATCATTCTGAATAGTGACATCATCATTCTGGTTGATAGATTTTTTCAGGTGCTGACTTCATTTTTCGGTAGGCTAACATCATTTTTAGGTGACCAAATTTTTATTATGACAACTAGATCTTTTTAGTAGACGACCATTTGACGGCCATACAATTGTCAATCTTTTCGCAGTGTCTGTAATTTTTTAGAGAGCTCATTCTTTGGAGGAGCAGTTCATTTTTGGCCATAACTTGAGCATATGAAGGTCTTTTTTCGATCCAAAAGAAGTGCTAGAAAGTTGGTTTTGAACTAAAGACAATAATGCTAGTTTTATTTCATGATGTAGCTATTTGAGCTCCTATTTTTGGCATTAAAGTAGAGGCTTAGTTTCCTTCCTCTCTGCATCCGACATCTAGGTTTTCTTCTCAGTTTTTGTGCTTTCCATAGTTATTTTTTTGGTTTACAAGGGATACATTTATACTTTGTGGGGACGGTGTTTTCCTTTCTGCAATTTAATTTAGAAATGACCCTTCTACTTCTGTCTTCTTCTCTCAATGTCAGACCCCTTTGTGGCCCGATTGACACCACACAACTACCACAATTGGAAAGCACACATGACTCAATTACTTATATCACATAGTTTATGGTCATGTCTAGATGAGAATCAATCTATCATGTAGTGCCCTTTTGAGGTTCTTTAACATAGAAACAAAATGGATGAAGCCATGGGCTTAATTGCACTAAACATCTCCAATAGTCTTTTGTTTCACTTGGATGGTTTGGTCACTCATCAAGCTATTTGGACCAAGTTTCACAACTTGTTTGGCACAGTGAATGAGTTTCGGGCACTACAAATTGATGCAGAGTTGACTTCTTTGACACCTACTAGCTTTCTCAACATTGAGGACTTCCTGATGAAGTTCAAATCTTTGCACTCAATTTTGCAGGGACGTGGGAGAAAAATAAATAGAGGATGAGTATATTTTTTTAATACTCTCAAAGTTGTAAGGACAATATCTGATCTTTTCTTCTACTTTCCACTCCACTATGGATGCCTTGGGTAATAGACATCAAATGCCTTCTTTTGAGACATTTTGTGATCAGTTGACATGGGAACAGGCAAAGATCTAACAAGTGGATGCTTCTAGCTCTTCCAGCCAAGCATTGGTTGCTCAGTCTTCTTAGGGGAAACCAAAATAGAAAGCCAAACCAAAGAAAGATACACCAAAAACTAATTCTAAACCTTCAGCTAACCCTTCCAAGGGTAAATCTTCTTCAAAGTCTACTGAGTCTACCTCCAAGACTAAGAAGAAATAAGTTGAGACTTGCAATTTTTGTGGAAAGGATGGACATCCCATTTCTAGGTGTTGGAAATGATGTAGAGCCACACCTTGGAAAATTCAGGAGGAATCAGTCACTCAACTGAGTTGCTTCAAGGGGCATCTACAACCTTCAGGATCACACACTAAAACTAGATTAAATAAACAAAAATTTGAAAATAAAATCCCCCAGAATATCTTCTTGCTGCCTTCGGATAGACCCACACTCAGACATGAATAAATTTCGAACCAGAAAAGATTTATTCAATCCAACCGTTGATATTTGGTGTAAGTAGGTTTCAAACAACATATAAAAATTTGAGAGAAATCCAATGGCTCAAACCTGAGATATGCCTTTCGCACCGAGACTGTTATTTGCATGACAGTAATATCCAAAGAAACCATTTAGTCTTTGATACATTCAAACTTCAACACATTGAGATTCTTCTTAACATAATACTCAGTTTCTCTGTTGTAAAACCTGATTTCAAGATATCTTAAAACTTCAAACCGATTCATATTCAACAAGAAAAGAAAATCCATTACTCCAAACTGAGATCACAGTGGATTTAAAATAGACGTATTCTCAGGCTTCCAAATCTGGAAAGAGAGTTAAAAAAAAAAGACGCCGCATTCCTGCTAAAAAATGTAGAAACTCAATACCAAACTCTGAAACCACTCTCAACACAAATTTTACTCATACTTTCAGTAACACTGTTGAGATAATGGGTGTTGCACACATTGCATAATATTGTTATTTTATTATTTTATTTTTATTATGTAATGTTGTGCCTAGATGGACGTGCAACATGTAAAGATTCCCATGGAATATTCTTGATGAGTTGTATTGTAACACTGTGATAATATTTTATGTAATTATTTAATATTGGGGAATAGAATTAAATGCCCAATATTAAATGTGGGGTCAGTGGGTTAGGTAGCACATGGTTTATGTAATACCACTTGGTGGTTTTGTGGGACTTGCTACTATATAAGCAGCCACAAGGGTAGTTGTTGTAGAGAGAGTGAGAGTGACAAGGAGAAGACAAAAGGCAAGAGTCAAGCGGGACAAGGCTTGACAGGTTAGCCAAGAGAGCATTTGTGAAGGTTGAAAGTATGGCATGGGATGTGTGGATTCATGCTTGTTCACATAGTTTGCTCGGTTGTGGCTATGGCTATGAAGGCTTCCATGGTTGTATGGCAATGGTATTTTTTGCTGAATAATACATGATGATGGATGCTTTTGGAGGCTGGGTTTTTTCCCTCAATGAGGGTTTCCTAGGGTATATCTTGTGTCACATTTTGTGGGTATGTTGTCTATTCTCTTGCATGTGGATTTTAATTCCGTGTTTATTTTAGATTTATTATGGGTTATGTGGAAATGGTTATATTCTTTATTGCCAAGTTTTCTTACAAGTGGTATCAGAGCTATGGTTTTATTATTGTAACCCTAGATTGAATCCATGGGAATGCATTAGAGGATAAAAGAAAAGGGCAAGATATATGAATGATTTATTGCAGATCTGAGGGTTTTGGATTTGCTGTTATGATGGGATGTTAAAAAATTTGGGCATGTGAAATTGTTGGACAAAAAGATTTTTTCAGATGTTTCATTTAAATGAGGGTTTTGGGGGGTAGCTTGCAGAAATGACCTCTTGGGTAAAAATAGACCTCACCACTGGATCCGGGTCGACATTTCCATAAATTTTGATATATAATATGCCCTAGTTTGGCCATGTTCAGAGAAAATGAAAGAGTTTTTTGGTTTCAGCCCATGATGGCCGTCAAATTTAATCCCGTCGGAATTTTCGTCACTGAAAAAATAAAAAATAAAAAATCGTACTGAAAATGGTAAAAAGACAGTCTTAGTAAAACGGTCATAACTTTCTCTCAGAATATCGGATTTCAGAGTTCTTACAGGCGTTGGAAAGCTAATTCAGAGCACTACAAGATGGTCTAGGTTTGGTTCTATGATTTTGAGATTTTGTCAGGTTTTAAGAGCCCTAAATTCAGATGTTGTTTATTTTGAGCACGAATTAGGGCATAACTTGGGCATACGGAGTCGGATTTTGGACTTCGAGTAGTCAACGGAAAGCTCTTGAAGAGCTCTACACATTGGTTCAGATTTGGTGCAGGTTTGGCATAATTTATTTATTGATATATTGATCTGAATAGTTTATGGTATATATTTTGACTATGGTAACATTGTGAGTTTATGACATTGGAGATTTAAGTTTTGATGTCATTGTATACTCAGTTCATATTTCAGATTGGTCTCATGATGATATGGTTATCAGTGTTTGGTTTGGATATGCATGATGACTTGTTGGATCTACAAGTTGTGCAATGTTGTAAGTGGTCTATACTTACAGGTTGCATTTATAGCTTGGTTATGGGTTGTCTTTGCCCATTGATCTTTCATTATTGATGCATATTCAGATTGGTGGCTTGGATTTGGGTTGTCTATGCCCTAAGTCACATGATTTGATAATTTTTATTTTTCATGTAGAAGGGATGAGATGTTGTTACCAGGTACAGTCATGGCAGAGGATTGTGGTTGACTATGTTGACAGGTTGGACATATTGAGAGCCAGATGCTCGGTTCATGGATGTGATTATGGTGTCATAGATTTTGGCATGACATGATTGGTTATACAGGTACATCCTTGATGTTCATTAGCTTGGATTTTCTGATTCAGTTATGGTGGTATATCTTCTTGGTTGAGGATCATGGTTATTTAGTTTCTTTTGAGGAGCTCATGATGTGCACTTTGAGTTCTTTGATGGTTTGATGCCTTGGTTAATTCTCATGGTTAGAGGATGGATTTTTTTTCATCATTCTGTCATGGATAGCTTGGATACACGGTTTAGTGGTAGCTTGTGACAGTGATGAGGTGATAGTGCAGGATTAGTTCCTGGTTTGATTTGGATCTTCATATAGGAGATGGATTTTATGATGCCATAGGTGACTTGGTACCACGGTTGAGTGGGAGTTTTGTTGGCATTGATATATTTATTGAGTGTTTGCAGATGTTGGAGGTTTGTCTTAGATCCTGTTGCTGCAGAAGCGTCTTTGACATTTGCATGGTGCACTTGTTATCTTCATGGTGTGTGAAGATGGTTAGATCTTGAGGACTCATGGAGTTCTTGGTTATCTTCATGGTATGTGGAGATGGTTCTTCCTGGTATGTGGAGATGGTTTTCTTCATGGTATGTGGAGATGGTTTTCTTCATGGTGTGTGGAGATGGTTGCATCTTGAGGACTCACAGGGTTCTTGGCAAAGGCGTGGTTTATGCTTTTATTTGGCATGTTATCCTTGGTATGAGGATGGTTTCATTATTATGTCATGGTATACTCTTGATACGCGTTTAGAGTTGTGACATGTTATGGTATGTTCATGTGGAGCATGTTATCTCTTTAGTTGAGATGGTAAGATCATATTGTCATGTTTATGTTCCTGAGGCCATGGTTGGAACTTTGACATTGATCTTGGTTTAGTTTCTTGGTATTGAGTACACTGATCATAAGCTGGATACTTCATGATATTTCTATGTTGCATTTGGAGTTGGCATGGATTGATTGGTTACAGGTGCTCATGGATACTTAGAGACGGTGGTGATGCTGATTTCTCTTGGATTAGAGAAGTATTTGTTGGGATGGTTGATGGTTTCAGCAGGAAGTCCGAGGGGTAGTCACTTGATATGGACTTGAGAGGAGATTGTTCTTAGATGAGTCTTGGTTGGAGACTTGGGTATCTTGATGAGCATTCTCATTCCCCACTCTTGGTCTACTCGGCGGTTTGCTACTTGAGAGGTATAGCCCATTGTTTCTCTCAGTTGCATTATATTTATGCTTGTCTTTCATGGATATGGATCTTGAGCTATGGTACATGAGTTAGTTCTGGAGGGTTCATTTGAGAGATGGTTTAGCATTGGTTATCTCTATGTGCATATGTTGTTATGCTGGTTGAGTTTGGGAGATGGTTTTATATTTGGGCATATTCCTTGGATTAGGAATGGTTATTCCTTGGTTTAGGAATGAGTTTATTGAGTTTGATCTTCTTGTGAGAGGCTTACATCCATGATTAGTTATATGGTATGGTTTGGGTATTGTTGAGGCTTCTTGTTGGGGTTTTATGGAGGAGATCATACTTGCACAGTTTACATCTAGAGGTGTGTGTAGAAGGACATGATACAGGTTATGATTTGCATGGTTTCTCTAGTCTTGGTTATCTTCCTGGATGTTTGGTTTTGCTTACACTGGATTTGAGATTGGTTGGAGATTGTGATCATTGGTTTGTGCTCATGTATGTCATGTGAGAGATGACATGGTTATTACTTTATCTCTTTCCTCTGTTGGTTGTGGAGAATTTGAGAGACTATTGGAGACTTGTTATGAGAGTTATTCTTGCAGGATATTGGATTATGTATTGTGGATGTCCTTGATAATACATGGATTCACTTCTTTGAGATGTGTTGAGTGGATTGGTTATAGTTTTGACATTATCTTTTGCAGTGGGAGCTTCTTGGTATATATGTGGCAGGTATTGCTCTTGAGGCTTGTGATTGCAGGTTATAGATTGGATATGTCGGTGATATGAGATTCACTTGTTATACCTTTGAGGTATGGATAGTTGGATGGGTTTGGCACTTGTTGTGGGTGCTATTTCAGCTATGGATATTTTGACAACTACGGATACATGTGATTACCTTTGGATCAGGTTTTTTGTGCTTGAAATTTTAGTTGGTACAGGATTTTATGATCTTCTAATGCGACAAGTTGGGTGGCTTTCTCTTTGGATGGCTTCTATGTATGTCCAGTGGGAGTGGCATAATAGGAGGTGAGATCATTCATGTTCGAGATGCTGGATACTTTGATTTTGTTGTAGGTACCAGGATGGAGCACTTGGCATATTTTGATCCATGATGGTGGATGTGCTGGGAGGGATTGTTCCCTTGTTCATTTATGTGGCTACGGATTGACCCTATGCAATGTATACAACAAGTGGGAGATTGTTGAGATAATGGGTGTTGCACACATTGCATAATATTGTTATTTTATTATTTTATTTTTATTATGTAATGTTGTGCCTAGATGGACGTGCAACATGTAAAGATTCCCATGGAATATTCTTGATGAGTTGTATTGTAACATTTTGATAATATTTTATGTAATTATTTAATATTGGGGAATAGAATTAAATGCCCAATATTAAATGTGGGATCAGTGGGTTAGGTAGCACATGGTTTATGTAATACCACTTGGTGGTTTTGTGGGACTTGCTACTATATAAGCAGCCACAAGGGTAGTTGTTGTAGAGAGAGTGAGAGTGACAAGGAGAAGACAAAAGGCAAGAGTCGAGCGGGACAAGGCTTGACAGGTTAGCCAAGAGAGCATTTGTGAAGGTTGAAAGCATGGCATGGGATGTGTGGATTCATGCTTGTTCACATAGTTTGCTCGGTTGTGGCTATGGCCATGAAGGCTTCCATGGTTGTATGGCAATGGTATTTTTTGCTGAATAATACATGATGATGGATGCTTTTGGAGGCTGGGTTTTTTCCCTCAATGAGGGTTTCCTAGGGTATATCTTGTGTCACATTTTGTGGGTATGTTGTCTATTCTCTTGCATGTGGATTTTAATTCCGTGTTTATTTTAGATTTATTATGGGTTATGTGGAAACGGTTATATTCTTTATTGCCAAGTTTCCTTACAAACACAAATCGGTTTTCCTTCCAAAAGCTTAATTCTCTTTTCTGTTCTTCTACGTATCCAATTCCACTGTAGTGGAATACAAAGATCTCAATGCTTTGGAGGAGTTTCAAAAACAAGTAATCCATACTATACAAAAAAAAAAAACTTAGAACATTTCGACTTTCCAAATTTTAGCTTGTAAAAAGATGTGGCAGAACATAGAACTTACATTCTCAGATGAAAAGCAAAACAAAACCGAAAATCATAAAAAGAACTTTCTATTCTCCCCTGCAAATTATCAACTTTTTCCAATGAGAAGGTAAAAAAATCTGTTTAGAACTCAGACCACTGAAGCTTGCACAAAGACAAAAATGAAAAACCTTCTATATCTCCTTAAATTTGAATTCTTCTTACATATCAAACTGGCTTTTTAAAGAAAACTGACTTTCCTCCAAATAGAAGGAATATGAAATGGTTTCTTTTATTCCATAGCCATTTTTTCATCATTATGAACACTCCTAAAATTGCCACCAACTTTCTGATGAGATTCTTTTAATTATTGACCACATGGCATTTCTATTACTAATTTTATCCTTTCTAAAACCGACACTAACATCATTAACCCTTTCCTCTAACTCTCTAACATATCTGACTAAAACTATAACATTTATTTAATAAAACACCTAATTCTATCCACTAAGACATAATCCTAAATTATTAAAATTGACCATTTAAAATATATGGAGAATCTTGGACCTTTGAAATGATTTAGTAATGAGATGCGCCTGCATCAGGAAACATTTGGAGGCTTTAAAGGAAGCCATGCAAGAGCATCACATTTCTACTCCTAGGTTTTCATTCCCCTGCAAGGAAAGGTCACACTCTTATTGCACGAGCACTGACTTCTGGGCCTAATTGAATTCTTGATTCTGGTGCCTCTTGCCATATGACAAACACTCTGTAGTTGGTCACCTCACTTGCTCCTTGTGCCAGATTGCTATTGGGAACTCATCGCATCTTTCAGTCTTGGGTTTTGGTTTTGTTGCATTAGTTGGGAGTTCTCTTCAAGATGTTCTTTTTGTCCTTGACATCTCGACAAGCCTATTGTCTATTTATCAATTTTTCCACTCTAGCTCTGGTAAGACAATTGAGTTCTCACCATATGATGTGGTTATTTAGGGCTTACATGATTCTAAGTTGATATTGGCTATTGGGAGTGTTGACTTTGTATCTTGCCTCTACAGATTTGATGGATTTGAGTCTTCTGATGACACAAGTTCTTATCTTCTAGCACATGTAGATTTAGTAAGTAGACTTTGGCATGAGCTTTTGGGCCATGTCAATTATAGGTATCTTTAGCAAATGAGCACACAGGCACTTGTCCTTGGGCTTTTCTAGATTTCTTGTATTGTTAGTGTTTGTCAAGGTTGTGCTCTTGGCAAACAACATAGGGATCCTTTTCCACATAGATGAAGTACTCGAGCTTGGACACCATTGGACTTGATTCTTAGTGATGTCATGTCATTTCCCACTTCTTTTTTTGTTGCCAAATATGTGCTTACTTTCATTGATGACTTCTCCAGATGCACATGGGTGTACTTTTTGAAGTACAAGTCTAATGTCTTTGATTCATTTTGAGTCTTCAAGACCTTTGTGGATAAGCAATTTGGTCTTTCTATTTGATGGATATGCATAGATAATGGGGGAGAGTATGTGAACTAAGCTTTCAAGGATTTTTTATCTGAACATGGTCTTCATCATCAATTTTTAGTACCCTACACCCCTCAGTAGAATGGTGTACTAGAGAGAAAGAAAATAACACTTCAGGAGATGGCTAATTGTATGATCTAGTCCAGGTCCATGGATTCATCTTTTTGGGTAGAGACAGTCAATTGTGCCAACTATATTTAGAATTGGATGCCTCACAAGGAAGGTCGACATATGATTCCCGAGGAGGCTTGGTCTCATGTTAAGCCTGATGTATCTTCATTATGAGTTTTTGGTAGTGAAGCATGGACATTTGTACCAAATGCTTAGAGGAGTGAAATGGAGCAAAAGAGTTGATACCTCATTTTTTTTGGCTACTGTGAGGATATTAAGGCTTACAGGTTATTTGATCTTAATTCCAGAGAGGTCCTATTTCGACAAGATGTCTAGTTTGATGAACACCTTCCTGCATAGATACCTTGCCTCCAAAGTCCACTTCACTTACCACTACTCCCTCATCCTTTCTAGTCTATTTTTCGGATGATGATCTTGGTGATCCCCATTACCTACACCACAAGATCCTCCATAGATGCCTAAATTGGCTCCTGTTATAGTTGAGGCTGCAGGATCTCTAGCTGGTGATCCTTCTACTTCCTGTCGCACTCAGTCTCATATTGTGGGTTCTAGTCTTCTAAGTCATGCTATTTGCGGTGATCCTTAGACATTTGCAATAGTGACAGGACATTATGAGTGGGACAGTGCCATGGAGGAGGAGTATTCTTCTTTGATGAAGAATCATACTTGGGATCTTTGAACTCTTCCTAAGGGAAGAAAGTTAATGTGATGCAGATGGTTATATCGTACTAAGTTTTCTACTAATGGTTCTATTGATAAGTACAAGGATCATCTTGTTGTGAAGGGTTTTTCACAAGTTGAGGGTATTGATTATACTAAGACATTTTCCCCTATTGCCAAGATGAACTCTATTCACCTTGTCTTATCTCTTGCAGCTTCTTAAGGATGGCCCATTTTTTAGATGGATATGAGGAGTGCATTTTTGCATAGTGATCTTACTGAAGAGATTTACATGGAGCAATCTCAAGGATTTGTGCAGGATTCCTCCTTGGTTTTTAGACTTTGACGCTCATTGTATGGTCTCAAACATGCCTCTTAGGCTTGGTATGAGAAGATGGACTCCTTTATGCTTTCTATAGACTTCACACACTGCCATTCTGATCCTATAGTGTACATTCAATGTCTCGAGGCTGAGGTTTTGATCTTTGTGCTATATGTTGATGGTCTTATCCTCACAGGTAGCTCATCATCTATGCTTTAGGATGTTCAACATGCATTGATGGAACAGTTTGAGATGACTAATCTTGGCCTATCACACTACTTTCTTTGTCTACAGATTGTTCAATCCTCTACTAGGATCTTTTTTTATCAACAGAAGTATGCTCTTGACATGTTGTGATGCTTTGACATGCTCGATTGCAAGCCTACTCTTACACCTTTTCAGTTGAGTGAAACCTTTTCTACCTATTGCACTTCACCTTCAGTGCATCCCACATTGTACCGGTAGTTGGTTGGTAGCTTGTTTTACCCAATACATACTCATCTTGATCTCTCCTTTGCAGATGGTCTTGTCTCTCAGTTTTCACATAAGCCTCATGAGATTCATTGGCAAGCTACCAAGCATATTTTGAGATACATTTAGGGCACACTTATGTATGGAATTCATTACACATCAGGGACTCCTCACATTGTTGGCTACACTAACTCAGATTGGGCTGGTGATGTTCATGATTGGAAGTCTACTTCTAGCTTTGTCTTTTGTCTTGGCTCTAGACCTATCACCTGGTCATGCAAGAAGCATCATGCTTGTGCACTTTCATCTACAAAGGTTGAGTATAAAGCAACAATGCTTGCTAGTCAAGAGATTTTATGACTTCAACAGATGACTAAGTTTGGTTTTCCTCCTGATCATTCCATTATTTTGTGGTGTGATAATCAGAGTGGTATTCATATTTCCCGCAACCCAATGGAGCATCAGCACACTAAACACATTGAGGTTTATATTCAAGATGGTGTTCTCTCTTTGGAGTACATTTCCACTAATGTACAGGGTGTTGACATCTTCACCAAACTTTTTGCATCACCACGATATCTTTAGTTGTGGTCTATGCTTAGGGTTATAGAAGTTGTTCTTGGGGGGTCTTGTTGAGGCCTTCGTTCCTTCATGTTTCTTTCAACATGTTTGTTCTATCTCTTTTTGGAGAGGAATTTTTCCCACTAGGTTTTCTCCTTTGTCTCTGGTTTATAGAGATTTCCTTGTTTTGGGTACCTAATCATGCCTTGTTGCTAGGACCCATTTTCCTACTTTCTTAGCTTTGCTAGGTTAGCTTACCTCTTGAGCTTTTCTTAGGGGTGGTGGGGTGTTAGAGTAATTATTTATTTATGCTTATTAATTAGATCATCTTGATTTAATTAATTAAGTTTTCTATTACTCTAGTTTACTTAAAGGTGCATATAATTAATATTTTTATATTAATTATATTGTGTAACCTAGTTTTATTTCCCTTTTAGGGTTTCATTCACCTTTAAGTTTGAACTCTTGTATTTTTTTTTTTTATTATCTTGGAATTCAATTTTCTCTTACTCCATTGAGATTTCTAAGCTACACTTTTTCCCTCTTTGGTCTTCTTTCTACAGTAGGTTATTTTCATGCAGGTGTTGTTAGCAAACTGTGGAGTTGGTTTTCACAACTTCTACAAAATATTGGTTACACTTTTTTTTAAAAATAGCAATAAAGAATTCAAAACATAATAAAAATATCAAAAAATTATATAATTGGATAGTTCATAGAGAGATTAACAATATTGTGGCATTTTAACTTTTATTTAAAAACATGAAAATGTGATGGGAATATGAACAAATATTTAAATTGTTTTGCATATTTTCTAAAACAACATGTTTTTCTCCTAAAGTGGTTGTCCAAGCCTTTGGCTTGGATGCCAAGGAAAATCCAAGCTAAAGACTTGGTATTTCTAAGTAAGAAAAAGAGTCATTAGATCCACATCGAGACTGAATATGGGAGCATACATTTAGTGCCTACCCCTAGTTTACTTTTAAGTTATTATTGTCAAAATCTTTTAGGCCAGCTTTATGATTATGTTTGATATTTAGTGGTATGTGATTTTCAGATTGTTGGATATTGTTTCATATTAGTTGATTATATAATTCAAAATTACTTTGGTACTAGTTATTTCATGTATGCATGATTATGCTTCAATGATGATTGTATATGGTGATTCCAACTATTTCATGATGATAGTTAGATGTATACTTACCCCATACTTGCATGTGTATGGTGTACCTGTATATTTAATTTTATGTATGATGTTTTTGATATGGTTGAGGGAGGGAGCCATAGTCACCTGCTAGTTAGGATCTACACAATGCACCACTTCTTGCCATTGCCTATTTAGTTTAGAATATATGTTTATGTACATGGGTGGATTTTGTGCAAATTATAGGTACCATGTATTGACTTCTCTGAATCGCTAGGATGAGTGTACCCTATCACGATATCTCAATGGTAAGGGAGGAGAGATAACTCGTGAGTTTTGAATCCTATCCTTAAACCATTTTGTCCTAAAAAGTAGGGCAATAATCTTAGTTGTTTACCTTCCAAATTCGTCAAGTGACGTAAATTCGTGATTAAAACCTTTGATTTGATCTAGTTTTTTGTACTTTATTATGGGTTTTCTTTTCAAGTTTTGTGGGTCTATGATGATTTTCTATTATAATTAAATCAAATTAAAAGAATAATTAATGATTTGATTTAATGGAAATTTTATAAGTAAAATTTGATATTTGATTATATTTAATTAATTGAGAAATTAATTAAATAAAAGAATTAAACTTAAAGATTTAGTTAAAGTCTAATTTTGGGCATAATAATATTATTTAATTTAATAATAATGTATTTAGGAGTTCATTTTAAATAAATGTTAAATATTATTAGTACTAAAGTTAATAAATATTTTTACCAAAAACATCAAGAATTAATTAAAGAGACAAAGAAAATTATTTAATAAAGATATTTTAATTAAATGACAAAAAGGTTGTGCATGCATATTAAAATATAATCAAATAATAAAGGTAAAGGGATTTTCCCTTGATTGCACAATCAAAGCCCTAAGTTGGGGAAAAACTCTTTATTAACCATTTAGAGTTCAGTTCATTTCTCGGGGACAAGGTTTTGGAGGAGCAATTTCAGAGAAGGAGGTTTTCAGAAAGAAAGGGAAATACTTGTGTGCTTTGCGTGTCATTGAATTAACATCAAATTCAGGTAGAATCTTGTGGTTAGTTTATGTAGTAGTTTTCCATTCTTAAATTTTTTGTCTTCTCTGTGCTTGGATAAATCCATTCTCAAAATTTTAGATTTGGTTGATATCATTGTGTTGTAATTTATTGGTTCTTGATTTCATCTGTAAATGAATGAATTAAATTGAAACTCTCATTATAAATTTATCATTCTTCGTGTTTGAGATTATCTATATATGATTTGTGGATTAGCAAACCTTATTGGAAAGATTTTTGAGAAGCTATATTTTTATATGAGTAGGGTTTGAAAATGAGATTTTGATGGTTTTATACAAATACATTTAAATTGTGTGTTTGTTTCTCCTATTAGATTTTGGAGAAATCCTTTTTTAAATATATATTTGAGTTAATAAAATTACCATAGTAAAACTTTACTATGATAATTTTATCAGAGATAAATAAACTAAATTTGAAATGGAATGTCTTGGGGGGGAAGGGGGGCTTGAAATTGTTTTAATTACAAATAAAATATAAATATATAAATTTTTAGATGGAGGTGGGCCACCACACCCCACCTCCCCTCCTTACCTCCTCCCCTTCTACCTGTGCAATAGATTCTTGCATATGCAATAGACTTGCTATGACTACTATTGACGCATCAATACTCTATTGCGGTCACATCAGGTTTGCTATGATAGTCACTATAATCGACAAGTTGACGGGCCTTTAAATATGTTTTTAAATTTTTTTTTAGCTATTTAATGTTTTTTTTTTATCGGTAAGAGGCTAAAGCCAAGATTAATTGTTATGTGTTGTGATTAATTATTATTATTATTGTTTATTAAGCATAAGTAGATTTGAACCCAAGACCTGTTTGATAAGAGGCTCATAATTTACTGTTGTGTTGTAGGCTCTTGCCTTATTTTATTTTTTTTAATAATTATTTGATTTTATTAAATTTTAAAATTTATTAAATACGATTTATAAAATTAATTAATTTAATTAATGTGCTTTGTAAATTATATTTTAAAAATGTTATTAAATATAGTTTTGGTTAATTATATATATATATATATATATATATATATATATATATATATATATATATATATATATAAACGATTGAAACCTAGGTTATTTATTATTATTATTATTAAGATTAATTATTATTATGTGTTAGTTGCAAGTAGATTTGAACCCAAGACCTCTCTCATAAGAGGCTCGCAATTTACTAATGCATTGTAGGCTCTTGCCTAATTAATATATATTAAATTAATTAAATTAATATTAGATATTATTTAATAATGTTAAATAAACTTTTATTAGATTTTAAGTAATGATTATAAGTATTAATAATTTGATAATTATTATTTAATTAATTTTAATAATTGCTATTTAATTTGTTTTAAAGTTTTAATAAAGGCATTGATTTTGTGAGTTAGTATTGATGGTATGTTCAAATTTAAAATTGAAAATGAGTTTAGTTGAAATGGGAAAATTTATAAACTTTAGTAAAGTTGAAAACTTACTATGAAACATAAACTTGAACCCTACTATTAAATCAATTGTGTGTTTTCAAAACCAAATAGAAAACTACGATACTACATTGCCTATTGTATGCTTTCTTGTATTTTGGGTTTGGGGTTGACTTGGAGTGTCGACTAGTTTCTAGATGTCTACTAGAGGTCGGTAGTTATTGTTTTGATGATGCCTTGTGATGTCATGATTTTGTAACTATGTACTTGATTTTGAATCGATCCTGTTAGAATGATTGTATGGGTAAAATCTGTGATTTTGATTAGTGATGTCTTTTTAGTAATTTCCAAATGTTTGCTTAAGGACTGAAGAGTATTTATGGTCATATGAGACTTTATGCTTTTGTTGAGTCTAGGGTAGGTTATCTTTATGTAATGTTGGGAAGTGGCTTGCAATGGAGGTCGAGGCCCTAAAGAGGCTGATGGGTAACCCATTGTAAGTTATTCTAATAAGTGATGACACTTCATTAAATGAGAGTAAAATGAATCAATAAGAGTCATTATTTTTCATCGCCCATGCCTCAAGTGCTAGCACATGATAGGATGGGAGTAGAGAGGATGCTTGATTGTGACCTTGCTTCATTAGGATGCCTTGGTTGTACGAAAGGATAGTGATGCCACATAGAGATACTAGGGGGTTTAGACTGTTAAAAGACTACTAGGGTAACCGTAGAGTTGGCTTATGCGATGACACTTTCCCTTTTACATAGTATATTTCCTATGTATATTTGTTGCCTCTAGGTTTAGATGTCACTTTTGTCTTGGTACCTTGAGTTAGATTGCTAACAGGTTTTCCTTGACCTAGATATTACTTTTGACTTTTGGGATTGTTATCCCATTTGGGACTTGAGACTATCTCCTCAGCATGGTGGGAGTGAACCCTTTTTGGGTTACCATGAGGTCGGGTGGTAGTGCTTTTACTTTTGCCATTGATATCCTTTAGTTCAATGTCATGGCTAGAGTTTCTTGTTTGCATTACCTTTCATTCTATTCTTGTGTACAATGATGAATGGTTATACCTATTGTATTGCATTTTATTTTGATGCAGGGGCTTTTAGTGGCTTTCTAAGCAGGAGCTTATAGTAGTTTTTTTAGAGCTTTTTCCTTAGTTTTTAGAATGTTGGTTTTTATTAATAACCTCAAAATATTACTTCCAATTTAGAATGCTAATTGGCAGTTCATCTTATCTAAGTTTTAGCAAGCTTCAAGAAAAAAATCAAATTTTTTTGAGTTGTTTCAAAAATTACCAAAAATGGCAAAAAATAGTTTTATGAAAAAAATTGCCAATAATGGTAATTTTGGATTTGTATTTAAAATTGTAATTTCTCTCATTGTGAAAGAGGAGGATTTGGAAGAATAATAAAGAAGAATTTGGAGTTCTAATATTTGGTTTTGTGTTCTTTCTCTCTTATGTTTTTGTTAATTGTTTAAGGAATTTTGGCTACATAATCTAGTATTAGAGCACAAAAGGTTTGGGAAAAGGAGATTTTTGCATTTGTGTAGTTGTGAGTTTATGTTTATGAAAGTTGAGAAGAGGAACTAGTTTCCAAAAATCAAGGTAGAAAAGAAAAGATTCAATTGTGACTAAGGACGAACTTGTTTGAAGAGCTAGATTTGTTGATGAAGTATTTGCATAAGAGGAAAGAAGAAAATAAAATAAAAGAGAAAGAGAGGAAGATGAAGGAGGAAGAGATGAGGAAATTAGAGTTGAAAGAAATGGTAAGAAAATTACAAGAAAATTGGCAACAATTAAGAAAGCTAAGGGTCCATTTGGTTCCTAGAATTTAAAAAACCTGAATTTCTACAAACCTTGGATTAGCCAAATCAAGGTTTTGTATATCTTCATTTTGATTTTTGGGATTTTACTAAAACAGTTTGTTTCACTTGGAAGATGCATGTGAAGACACATTTTTATGCGTAAGTTTGGAGTTGAAGGCAAATTTCAAAAAGTAGTCTAATCTATTGTTTTCACACTACTTAAAAATCAAAACCAAATTTTGATTTTCAATTCCTACTTTTTTAAGGAAGTTGGAAAACTTGGTTTTGAGGCAAAATTGGAAGTCTCGTATGCTAATTCTATTTTGCAAATTTTGAAACTAATGCACAAATTTTCAAATCCAAGTTTTAAAAATGTCAATTCCTGTCATCTTTCAGAAACCAAACAGACCCTAAAGGAATTAGAAATGCAAAAATGGTACTTACTAGTCAAGAAGAAGATCACATGGCTTGTTCAGAAGATTATTTAGAAAAAGAAAATGAAAGAAGAGACAAGTAAAATAAAGGAAGAGGTAGAAAATGAAATGGTGAGTATACATACAACTATTTTGACATCAATAATTGAAAAAGACAAGATATACACAATTCTAGAAGAGTCATGTTGTCATTTTCAATTACCTAAGTATGATGTTTTTACTAACCATGTGGAAATGCATGAAAATAAGGTTTCTAATGAGTATTTTTTAGATTTATTTTTTAATACAGTAGATGCAAGGTTGGAAGGTTATTATGTGAATTGTGGTAATGATCAATATGTTGAAGACATACATGATTATAGTACAAAGGTTTATACAAAAGCAATGGAATTTTTTATTTTAAAGGATGAGATATTGACTAGATTTTGGGTTAAGAAAAATAAGAGGAAGAGGGATCTAGTGACAGTTGCAAAGATGAATGATAAAATGTCAAAAAATTGGAAGACCATGAAGAAGGAATAAATTTGCATTCCTTTGAGTCAATTATATCAATGTTTGATACAATGAAAGGAAAAGTTCTAAAAAAGAAACTATACACATTCAAAAAACAACTTGCAGGAGCTATGTTCTTTCAACCAAAGGAGAATGATGTAGGAGCTTTTAGTAGTTTTTTTAAAGCCTTTTCCTTAGTTTTTAGAATGTTGGTTTTTATTAATAACCTCAAAATATTACTTCCAATTTCAAATGTTAGTTGGTAGTTCATCTTATCTTAGTTTTAGCAAGCTTCATAAAAAAATCAGCTTTTTTTTCGAGTTGTTCTAAAAATTACCAAAAATGGCAAAAAATAGTTTTATGAAAAAAATGTCAAAAATGGTAATTTCAGATTTGTATTTAAAATTGTAATTTCTCTCATTGTGGAAGATGAGGATTTGGAAGAATAATAAAGAAGAATTTGAAGTTCTAATATTTGTTTTTGTGTTCTTTCTCTCTTATTTTTCGGTTAATTGTTTGCAGAATTTTGGCTGCATCATATTTCATGGATCTTAAAAGATGACGTGATCTATTTTATGATGTATATTCTTTTAGCCTTTCATACCCTGCCACTTGTGTAGTGGATGATTGTGCATTCTGATTATTGCCAAGTGGCATTCAAGATAATTGTATATTATTTAAATGGATTTGTACTTGTAGTTATTCTTTAATGTGGATGTGTTATATATTGGTTTTAGTATTAATTAAACTTAAATGTGATTCAACATCATGGGACCCTTAAGAATTGTAATCTTTTTTATGGTATGTGTTTATGTGTATGTTATTACTTCCACTATTTTATTTCTATTGTTAAATTATTATATTTCAAAAAAAAAAGTTTGGCAAACTTAGTGAAACTTTAAGTTAATTTCTTTTGGGTTCCCTAGCAGGGCATTACAATATAATCTATAAGGAAGGGGCTTCATTGAAATCCCTTTACATCAAGCACATTTATTCTCATTTATGATACCCCCTAAATTTTGTAAAGAGAAATGTTTCCATTATGTATGTGTGAGCACACCGATGAAGGAAGGAGAAGCCTTAGAATAGTCCTAGGGGATTTTGGCATGTGGATGGTATTTATTCACAAGCATAGCATACGTGGAGGGGCAAGTTGGTCCTGACCTACTTCAATAATAAGTGATTGGACTAGGTTATGTGAACCTTGACCTTTTTGGCCCCCCCCTCTCCCTGCCCCGCCTCTCTCTCACACAAACACACACATCACACCAAAGTAGGAGCTATAACTTTTTCAATATTTTGATGCATATTCAAGATCATCTTTGAGTAACATCATTGACAATGTTATAGGATTCAAGTATGTTAGTACTGATTTTGAAACTATGTCTAATGTATTATTCATTTGTCGTCCCTACACATGTTTTCTTTGGGAGATTCATGGAGATCATGTCACATGTTTCAATTGCTAGAGGATATTGTAACATATTAAATAGCATTCCCCTTGTAGATGAAAATTGTAAATGTATTATGATGATGTTACTTTAGAAGAGCTTGAGTAAATAACAAGTTTTTCATATTCTAATGGATAAGAGTTTTGTATCCTAGTCCCCCCTCATCAATTTGAGATCCAATACCCTTCATATATCACTTCAATCAATTGGATATCATGGAATATTTGGCCCTAATTGATTTATTTCAACAAGACATCCACCATTTTCTATACATAGCTAGTAGATCTATCTTGTAAATTCATCATCCTTTCATTTGGAGTCTCAAGTTATGGTTTTGTCTAGGCTATCCAAAGGACATTTATATCCTATTTGTTTCTAACTATATCATCACTATTAACCCATGATCTTCATCACTTCCACTTTATGTTACTTGTGATTCATATATTGTAGGCCATTGATCATCCTTGTTTGTGGAGTCTCAATTTGTAGATTTGGGGAATTATTTTGAGAACATTCATATCTTCTTTGATAATATATGCATTATTATTGTTATTCCATCTGCATTACCCATTGAGCTCATTTTATATTGATCTTTACATGTTTCTAAATTGACATCATCTCATTTTGGCATGAGGACATTTCAGTAGTTTCAGAGACCCACATCGTTTGGATTTAGATTCTTTTTTTTTTGCATCCTACAAGAACCCCATTCTCCAATCATTATTAGATTTTATTCTTCATATGGAGGCATGTTGGTTGTAGATAGTGGGTCATGTTCTAGGTTTAATATTTCATCCTTGGAGCATAAACTATTTTTTTATGAGTTATATTCATATTCTCATTTCCTCTCTTCTATTGGGGATGTCTATCCTAATTGTGTGAAAGAAGTAGTCTATAAGAAGTTGCATTTAGTCATATTTCTATTCTTGTTTTAATAGTTTAATCAATTAGTTGTAGGAATAGGAATATCTATTCTAGAATAGAAAATGGGGGTACGCATTCCTATTCTCTGTTTGGTCAAGCCAGAATTCGATGGGGAATTCATAGACCCAAAAAATTATATTTTCTAAAATAAATAAAACTAGAATAGGAATATGTATTCCAATTCCACCTATTTGGGTGGAATTGCAAAACCTCATTCTATTTGGGAGGAATTGCAAAACCACGTATTTATATTTTATTTCATATTCCAATTCTAATTTGGTGCATCCAAATGAAGAATTTACATATGCCTGTTCCGCTTGTATTCCTGTAGCCAAACAGACCTTTATATTCTATTTTTTTATAGAGAAGTTTTTTTCCATGTAGTTTTCTCCTTTTCATGAATTGGGAGAGATTTTATTTGTTTGTGCATGGGTGCCTCATCAGATCCTATTGCCAAAACCCATCAAATCATCTATTTATACATTTTCATTTCACTTGCAATTAAAAGTTTTAGTTTTTTCAAAGTCAATCTCAAGGGTTGATGGTAGAATTTAATTAAGATTTAATCACCTTAGCAATTGACTAATCATTCATTAATTGCTTAAGTCATGTATTAATTTACTTGGCATTTAAGCTAAATATTGAAATGCTTTTCTATTATATTAGATTGAATTAATTATAGGTCATGTTGTCTCAATTCATAAGATTAGGATACTTGTTTAGTGATCTAAGTTGATCTTAACTTGAGGTTTCATCTAGAGTTTTATCTTTATATTTTTATAAGCATTAATTGCAACCTATCTTATTTATTTGCGTTAATCCAATTTCAATGTATCAATTCAATTGATGCATAATAATCATTATTTCTTAATCAATATATCTCAACATTACATGACACATAATCAAGCTCTTTCTTGAGCCAAATGTGATTAGACCATTGGCTGAAGGTGAGCTCTAGGATTCATGGGGTTACTACTAATTCAAACACTTTTCCATTTGGGCATCATCTTGGTCATAGTAAAAACTTCATGAGTGGCCCTCAATATTCATGAGGATCTTCCTCTCACCAATGTGATGGTTGTGTTGTTATGCAAAGCCTAATCATCCTCAGAGGTTAATTATTGGACCCACTTTATTTAACATGGTTTCTTCCCTAATTATTACTATGGAGGTTTGGGGGAAAAAATATTGTATAAAAATGCTTAGGGTTAGGGATTTCATAATATATGATGAGATTGTAGCTTCTTATAGTGATATTGAGTTGTAAGGGATTGCAAATTGTAATCAGGTTGTAGTTACTAGATAATAAGAATATTGGACTCGTTGTTTGGTTGACATAGCCCATGGATTTGGTGAACAACATTAAATATTTGTGTCTTGTGTTCTCTTCTGTGTGATTTATTATCTTATGATAATGGTTATATTTGCATGTAATTTTTATTTATGTCTCATAAATCCCAACAAGTGGTATCATAGTGAGGCCATTGCTTTTTAGCTATCCTCTACAGGAAGTTCTCATGATTGAGTGAGAGAAATGAGAAATGAGGGCAAGCTAAAGGTTGAGATGTCTAATGGGAAGAAGTTTTAGTTATGGAAAATACAAATGGAGAACTATCTTTTTCAAAAGGATTTATGATGGATATTGGAAAGAAAATCTGGAATAAACTGAAAACTATGACAGATGAGGACTGCCTAATCATTTGGACAAAAAGGCACTTGGAAGTATTCATTTATGGCTAACACAATTGGTTGTGTTTAATATTACAAAATAAAAGATGACTAAAGATTTGATGCAAACCTTAGGAATGTTTAGGAAGGTTGTATGAAAAACCCTCTGCTTCAAACAAGGTACTTCTCACAATCTAACCCAGAAACCAGAACTCTTAAGGTACTTCTCATGAAGCATTTATTTGATATAAAGATGGTAGAAGGTGGATCTATTGTAGATTATTTAAATATATTTAATATGATTACCAATCAATTATCTTCTATAGATATTCATTTCAATAAAAAAAAATTGAGTTCTTTTGATTTTCTATTCTTTTCTTGAAAGCTAGAGTGGCTTGGTAATGGATGTGAGTAATTTTGTTTCTGGATCTAATATCCTAAAATTTGATAGTGATTGGTGTTATTCTGAGTGAGGAAACACATAGAAAACCCTCAAGTGGATCTACATTAGGAAGTGTTTTGAACATACAAATTAGAGGAAGAACTAATGAGAGAGGAAGTAATTATGAAAATCATGGAAATTCAAGAGGAAAATAAAAGAGAAAGAGGTCTCAATCTAGGGGTCCAAGAGATATTTGGTACTATGGGAAACTAGGGTACAAGAAGAAAGATTGTTGGACTCGAAAGAGAAATGAAGGAGACAAATAAGATGGAAACAAGGAGGAAAATGTTATAAGTAAATTTTTTGAAGAGGATGCTTCGCTTCTTTCGTTAGAAAGTGTTGATGATTTATGAGTTTTAGATTCAAGGGCTTCATTTCATTCTACACCCCATAGAGGTTATTTTATTGATTATGTCCAAGAAGATTTTGGACTTGTTTATTTGGGGGATAATAAAATTTGTTAGATTGTTGGAAAGGATTAAGTTTTTGAATGAGAATCATTGGATACTACAAGAGGTCAGACATGTTCCAAGGTTGAATGGGAATTTAATTTCAATAGGGAAACTAGGTGATGAGGTTGCACAATTACTTTTAATGATAAAAATTGGAAGTTTCAAAACGTTCCTTAGTAGTAGAAAAATGTGTGAAAGTAGGCACCTTATATCTTTGTATAGGTCATATTGTTCCATTTACTTTAATTATTTCAGAGAAAAATAAATTTTCAGAGACAATTGTTATAGTTGAGTAGGGAGAACAAATAGTTGCTCTAGACTTTGAAACAACTCTATGACACAACAGAATTGGGCACATGAGTGAGAAATGTATTAAATTACTTTTGTCCCCTCGCCAAGTTTGAATTCAAAAGTTTAGCCCGCCCAACGGCTATTTCCCAAATTTAATATTATTTATGCACCTAGGAAATATTAAAAAGTAAATGACCAAACCTTATATTATTTCATGTTTCCTAAAGTCCATTACCACTAGCTTGTAACTTTCCTGCCATTAGATTCCCCAAGATCTACCAATATCACTACGTTACTATGCAGAGTTACAAGGTAGTTACCTACAGTGACATAGCGAGCATTTTCCATGTGGATGGTGGGTCCTGTGTCCCTTAGTGAGCTGCAAAGATGCAAGTTTTGATCAACTGTCAGATCTTTGGGATTGACGATCACTGCACGCCCACAATATGAAGTTGCGAGGGTTTTTAAAAATGTGGGCAAGCACCCTAGTGACACCTGTCCCAAATGATGTCATGGGCCCGCCCTTCTCATAGGGTAATGTGTGAGGAGTTCTGACCATTTGATGCAAGTAGATCTACGGTCAAGGCTTCCCCGCATTATCAACATGCGATGACTTTAAGAAATGCAGGCAAGTGCTTTGCTGCTGCATGTCCCTGTGGGGCCTATCACTTCATGAGTCATCAGGTGTTGCCAGTTGGATGCCAGGTGTTGCCAAGTGTGGTACAAGTTGCTGAGGTGGTGCCAAGTTTCATGGGCCCGGATCAAAGGTCAAGGTAGAATACAAAAGATCTTCTCAATTGTTGATCTCGTGGAGATCAATGACTGGGGATTTCTCACTTTATCAAGCTGCAGGGAGGATAAAAATTGTGGGGAAACGCCTAAAGGGTATGTGTCCTGGCGACCCGGCTAGGGTATCAACAGTGCTAATAGTTAATATAACTACCATGGTTAGGGTTTTGGGGTGGCACAGCTAATTTAAAAAGGATGGTCAACTTGGTAAGACCCCTATGAGGTGGAAAAAAGATAAAAGATTGTTGGTCCACGTGGCCCATTCTTGTCATAGTGTCCAGTTGACCTACTGACCCTACTGATTCATGACTTAAAAATGAAGGAATTTGAGGTTTTCTTGCATGATCTAATCCTTGTGATCAATGCCAACCACTCCGAGATGATTGCTAAGCTCAAAAATGTAGGAAAAAACTTTACCACCCCTGATCTGATCCGTCTACCTAGTCGAAATTGTTTATGGCACCGTTTCTATCTTCTCAGCACCCCTCATTCTAGCAAGATCAAATATCATTGCATCTGGATCTGTGCTCATATTGTATTTTTCTCAAATTTGCATGATTATTCTCTACAGGACTTCAATGTAGTGGTTGTGGAGTAGTTTCAACTGAAGGACATCTTAGTTATGCTTGAACTATAAAGGCAACTTTTGTAAATTTGGAAAAGGTCAACTTTTCTCTGATATTGCTCAACAAATCTTCAGTGTAAATTCCCTTTGCCTCTAAATTGTATGACATTTTTCTTATCTCCTTCAGCCATTGGTGTGAAAGTGCAAGAACCCGTTGCCCCTCACTGGTGTTTTGTAGAAACCTGTGATCTACATGACTATATCTCTTGGACTTATGAATGATATATAAGTGAATCTCCCTTCCTTGTGTCATTCATTCTGGTCTTCTGATCTGCATATGGTTGATAGGTTTAAATAAGTTTGAAGGTGTATATTTTTGGTGTCATAGTGGTTTAATAATGCATATATGGGTAGAGATTTCTTTGAACACTCTATTTTGGTGCAACACCCCCTTAGGTTAAAATAGGTAGATTTGCTTTCATGCTCTCCTTCTACCTTGTCCTCTCCAACAATAGTTAGGTGCACCCTGATAGTAAGAGGAAGCTGACCTTCTCTAGAGATTCAACCTCATAGCTCAAGTCCCATAGCTTGGAGGTTTTTTCCATGTTTCACAAGATTTTCCTTAGGTAAGACTTCAGACAAGGGTGCAAATTCTTGTGACAACAGTTTCTGGCACACCCGGTGGGACATATATTAGAAGATTTCAAGTCTACTAGTATCAAGAAGAAATATTTCAAGATTAGTACTAAGGAGATAGCTCTGGCTTCAGTATTCAGGCCTTCAAAGGGTTCATTCTTCAAGGAACTTGGCAACTCTGAGCTGCAAATACATTTGGTTCCAAACCAAAGTTGCAAGAATTCATGCCCAAAGCTGAAACAAGGGCATCTTCTAGAGGTAATTTTTGATACCAAGAGCTTTCACTTTCAAATCCTAGAAGGAGGACTAGAGTATCTTTGTCACCAGTTAGGAGTGCAATAGTAACAAGTACACCTGCAAGATCCATCTCTACTCTTCCTGCTATTAGATCTCAGCCTAGATTGATGTCAGCACATATCAATAGGTCACTTGTCTATATGGCGTTGCCTAGAGTTCATGCTTTTTCCACCTTTAATGGTGGAAGTCCTCTTTTATTGGCTCAAAGACATGACATACCAATAGTTGCACTCAAGAGTATACTAGAATTTACTGGTGAAACTTCTATCTCCCCCTCAGAACACATTCAACAAGTCATAAATGTCTGTAATATCCATGGTATTACAGAGGATGATGTTGCAATTAGGCTTCTAGCCTCATCCTTGAAAGGAAAAGAACTACAATGGTACAACGGTTTGGCTCATGGTTCTATAACAGATTGAGATGGATTAGGAGCAAGGCTATGCAAACACTTTGAGGACAAAAGCAACCATCTATCACTTATGGAGCAATTAACTACCATAAAAAGAGCCCCCCCGTGAATGTATGACTGATTTCAACTATAGATTTCAAAAAACATGGTATAGAATACCTATTTCAATGAAGCCTACCCTTGGTAATGCCTTCTTGCATTACCTTAGAGCCTTTAATAGTGACATTGCCACTACAATCCAAACTATGGGAGGAGATACCTTACCTAATGCTTATGACACAACAATAAGGGCAAAAAATATATTGATACAAGGAGGGAAGTTAGCTCCAAGGCCTCCTATGCCCTTCTTCCATGATGTCCCAAACCACCAACCAACAATGGCTCCTCTCCCCACAACTTCCACATCACAATCCCTTACCTTATTCCCTCAAGATTTTACATCTTCAAATGGGATAGATGAAATCAAAGAGATGATGCAATCTATGATGCAAAACCTAGATAGGAGATTGCAAGGTCAAGAAATGAAGTTGGAGGATAGCTTCTCTGTGATGCAAAAAATGAGCAACAAGGTAGTGACTTTAGAAAGACAAGCTCAAGGTAGTAAAACTCATCAGTTGCAATATCAAACTCCAAATAGTGGCAGGCCTCCAAATCATAATTATGGGAATAATTCTTTTGATCAGAATAGGCAGAATAGCCATGCTTCAACCTCAAATGTAAATCAGAGTAGGGCCATAGTCCCTCAAAATAACATGGCCCATGATCAAGATTTTTGTCTCTCTTGTAACTACTCCTATGCCCATTGCATGTGTTAGAAGTCTGAATCTTATTTGGCTTTGACCATCCAAGATCCTGTAGTAGGACAATCCTACAAGGAGGACCAGTTTAAAGATGCCTCATATATGCAAGGGAAAAGTGATTGTTCCTTTATTAATCATTAGGTGGAGGAACATTGTAATGTAAACTAGGATTCCATTGCTCACAATACTAGGAGCAAAAGAAGAGCTATTAAAGATGTTGCCCCTCCTCTTACCAATCAGGCCTCAACTTCAAATGCAACACCTCATGAGCAAGCAGTAAATGATCAATCAAATGTCTTCTAGCAGAAAAGGCAAAAAAATGTCAGAAAGGATGTAAGTAATCCTTAGGATGTTCCATCTCAACCTCCTACAAATGCAGCTCCCAAGGCTTCTACCAGAGCACCCAATGCTCCATTCATCGTGGTAGAAAAAATGAACAAGAAAAATGTGAGTATTTCTATGTGGGATGTTGTTGCTACCATACCCATGAAAAAGAGGTTGTTGTAGCAGGAATTGGAAAGTATTGAACCAAAGGATCAGATGCCTAGTATGGAGGGTGCCACAGGTCTAATACAACCATCAAAGGAGATAGAAACAAGTAAAAAGGTTAGACCTCCTCCATTCTATGTTTGTTTAATTATAGGAGATAAACTAGTCCACAATTGCATGATTGATTTAGGGGCTAGTAGTTCAATGATGCCTAGGTGTGTTGCTGATGCTTTGGGAATGAAATATGAGCCCATTGTTAGGGATGTATTACAGTGGGATGGTAGTATTGCCAAGACTGTAGGGATCCTTAGGAATGTGGAAATGGCCCTATATGCATGCCCTGGTTGTATTGTCACTCAAGATATATCAATTGCCGAGGTCAGGCCACATTTTTCCATTTGTCTATCAAGAGAATTCACTGCCCAAATAGGTGGTTACATATCCTATGATTGGTCGTATATGTATTTTAGAACAAGATATGGGGCCAAAGCTTCAATCAGAGTAGAGCCTCTATCCCTTCATCATATTACCCTACACCCCTAATCTCATCAACATGAATTGCACTATCCTAGAAGAGGATGAGAATGACATAGTGAATGAGCCTACCACTTCCCTAGCACGGATACCTGATTTTTTCTTAGAGGAATGGGCTAATGCATATCAGTTTGATCCTATGTCAGAAACCCTTGAGATAGGTCTCAGTACATATTGTATATTAGAGAAAGATTCTCTAGTTCCCAATCTTGTGGAGACTAAAGGAGATATGAATAAGATATGGAGTATATACTTTGATGGATCAAGAAATAAAAATGGATTAGGGGCTAGTGTGATGTTGATTTCTCCTACACAAGTAAGGTATTACTTCTCATTCATGCTCCAATTTAGTTGCACTAATAATGTAGTCAAGTATGAATCCTTGATTCAAGGTCTCCTACTTGCTCAAAGAAGAGAAATCCAAATCTTAAGTGTATATGGAGATAGTGAGTTGGTGGTTAATCAATTGAGAAATCAAAATGGTTTGCTTAATTCTTATAAACATAGGGTATGGGATTTTCTTGAAGGTTTTGATGCATTCAATATTCAAAGCATCCCTAGAAAAGAAAATAGACATGCTGATAGACTTGCAACAATAGGTGCATCTTATGATGTGCTAGGGAATCTAGAGGAGAAGAAAGAGTAGCAAATTAAGATAGTAGTAAGGCTTGCCATCCTTGACAATAACATACATTGGAAAGTGTTTGAATCTGATGAATAAATTGTGAGCTTCTTGTAGAATGAAGCAGAGTTTTCAGAGAGAAACCAGTCAAGATTACATTATCAGTATGGGGACCAAATCATTAATCTCAACTCCAACAAATTTCCTAAAGGTCTCATTAATTTAGAGAGTGTTTTTAATCCTGATGACCAAGCAAGGGGTAGAGTCATGAAATCAGCTGCTGACAAGGATGACTACACCCCAATCATGATTGCTGATGGAAAGTCCTTAAACTTGGGGAAGGTATGTTCTGAAATTGTACAAGAAAGTTTTATTCATCTATGTTAAGAATTTAATGATGTATTTGCTTGGACGTATGATGATTTAAAGGGTTTTGACCCAAGTTTGTTTCAGCATACCATAGATTTAACTGATGATGTCAAAATAGTAAGACAAAAATAGAGACCAGTGAATCCTAAAATTGAACCCTTAATGAGAAAGGAGCTATCCAAATTGATCGAGACCAACATAATTTTCCCTATCAAGCACTCATCATGGGTAGAAAACCTTGTCCCCATTAGGAAGAAGAATGGAGAAATTAGATTATGCATGGACTTTAGGGACCCTAACCAAAATTCCTTAAGGATCACCATCCTCTTCCTTCCATGGAGCAGATTTTGTCCAAGGTCAGTGGTTCAAAGAGGTTTTCATTTCTTGATGGGTTCTCTGGTTATAATCAAGTGCTAGTCAAGGAGTCCGATAGATACAAGACTGCATTCACTACCAAGTGGGGTACCTATGCTTATTGTAAAATGCCATTTGGACTAACTAATGCAGGTACTACATTTCAAAACGCAATGGAAATGGATTTCAAGAATATGATTGAAAGGTTTGTGTTAATTTACCTTGATGATATCACAGTATATTCAAAGAGTGTAGAAGATCATTTTGATCATCTTAGGAAGGTATTCTTAAGGTGTAGAGAGTTTGGGGTATCTCTTAACCCAAGCAAGTGTGTCTTTGCTACCAATCAAGGAAAATTATTAGGACACATTGTATCTAAAGATGGCTTAACCATTGATCCAGAGAGAACAAAAGAAATACTTGCTCTTCCTCTTCCTAAACACAAGAAAGGGCTGCAAATTTTCCTTGGTAGGATAAATTTCATGAGAAGATTTATCCCTAATCTTGCTACCATGGTGAAACCCCTTACAGCTATGCTCAAGAAAAGTATGGTCTTTGCATGGACCAAGGAAGGGAGGGAAAGTTTTGAAGAGATAAAGGTGGCCATAGCCTCAATCCTTACTCTCATTAATCCAAACTTTGAGAAGGATTTCATTCTCTATACCCTACGTGGTGAGTCAGGTATTTCTGCTATCTTGACTCAAACAAATATAAAAATGAAGAGTAGCCCATAGCCTTCTTTAGTGAAGGGCTTAAAGAGTATGAAGACAAGTACAATTTTGTAGAGAAGAAAGCCCTTGCAGTCATCAGAGCTTTGAAGAAATTCAGACACCTCCTATCTCACAATAAGATTCATTTGTTAGTACCTCATGCTAGCGTGAAGGATTTTCTTTTGAGCAAAGATATTAGTGAGAAAAGAGCTGGTTGGATTACAAAAGTGATGGAATATGATGTTGACATCTAGATTACCAAGCTGGTAAGAGGGAAAGGATTGTGTAAACATATGTTATCATCTCATAAATTAGATGAGGAAGTTGCTATGATGCTAATAGAGCAACAAGAGGCAAAAAATGATGACCCAAGGAATTGGATGGATGATATGAAGAACTTTTTATTAGGCAATGGATACCTTCAAGGATTAGATATAGTTAAAAGAAGGCAATATAGATTGCAATCAATTCCCTATGTCTTAGTCGATGGTATTCTTTTTAGGAAATATTTAAATGGAGCCCTATTAAGATGCATTGACATAGACCAAGATGAAAGATTGATCAAAGAGCTTCATGATGGTCCTAATGGTGGTCACTTTTCGGCAAGGACAACTACAATGAAGATCATGAGGGCTGGTTACTACTAGCCATCCTTGTTCCATGATTGTCATAAGTATGTAAGGAAGTGTGAGAAATGTGTCTTCTTCTCTGGTAAGAAAAATCTTGTAGCTCTTCCTCTTCATCCCATTCAGGTGGATTGGCCCTTTAGTCAATGGGGATTGGATTTCATAGGCCCTATCAACCCTCCTTCCAGTTCTAGTCACAAATGGATCTTAGCTGCTACAGATTACTTCATGAGATGGAGAGAGGCAATTGCATTGAAGGATGCCATAGAATCTTTAGTTGTTGAGTTCCTTGATAGAATTGTGACAAGGTTTGGTGCCCCTTCGACCATTATTTCAGATAATGCAAAATCTTTTGAAGGAGTTCAGATTTGTGCATGGGCAGTTGACCATAATATCTACTTGAGCACATCCTCAAACTACTATCCTCAAGGTAATGACCTGGCTGAGTCATCCAACAAGAATCTAATCAGGATCGTAAAGAGGACAATAGAAGAAAACTAGAGGTGTTGGCATAAAAAATTGAGAGCAACTCTATGGGTTGATCGAATAACACCTAAGAGATCATTAGAAAATTCTCCATTCATGTTAGTATATAGTAGAGAGGCAAGGCTTTCAATTTCATTGGAGTTCCCATCCCTGGAACTAGTTCATCAACTAGAGCTAATTGAAGATGATGCCATGATAGTGAGAATAGCAGAGTTGATGGAGCTGGAAGAGAAAAGAAGCTAGGCCATGCAAACCCTAGAAGCACATCAACAACAAGTGAAAAGAAGCTTTGATAGAAAGGCTAAGGTCAGAACCTTCAGAGAGGGTGACTTGGTTTTGAACTGGGATGCAGACAGGGAAAAACTAGGGAGGCAATCAAAATTTGATGCACTATGGAGTGGCCCCTATGTGATTGTAAGTTGCAAGTAGGCCAATGCTTTTCAATTGAGCAAGCCTAGTGGTGAAATTCTACCCATTCTAGTTAATGGGATCTATCTCAAACTATGTTTCTGAAGGAGGAAGGTCTCATGTATATATTAGTGTAGTTCTATTTCTATAGTTTCTTGTTTTCCAAGAAGTGCACGAGCATAGGTTTCTCTCTGTGAAATAGCCAGTTTCCAAGTTTTGAAGATTGTAGAAAGTTTTGTTTCGGGTTCCAGTTGCAAAGATAGAGATTTCTAGTATTTTGTTGTTATAGAGATAGTGTTAAGGCTTTTCAGTGCATTGACCCACATCTTTCACAACCCTATCACCTAATGGATGTTTTAGGCCATTGGTTTTATGCATAGTAGGCTCACATCCCCTCTAAGTCACTAGAGTGTTATCTTATTTTGTCCCCGCACCAAGTTTGAATTCAAAAGTTTAGCCCGCCCAACGACAATTTCCTAGATTTAATATTATTTAAGTGCCCAAGAAATATTAAAAAGTAAATGACCAAACCTTATATTATTTCATGTTTCCTAAAGTCCATTGTTGCCAGCTTGTAACTTTCCTGTCATCAGATTCCCCAAGATCTACAGATATCGCTACATTGTTTCACGAAGTTACAAGGTAGTTACCTACGGTGACATAGCGAGCATTTTCCACATGGATGGTGGGTCCAGTGTCCCTCAACGAGCTACAAAGATGCTAGTTTTGATCAACCATCAAATATCTGGGATCGACGATCATCGCCACCTACAATATGAAGTTGCGAGGGTTTTTAAAAATGTGGGCAAGCGCCCTAGTGACACTTGTCCCAAATGATGTCACAGGCCTGGCTTTCTCACAGGGTGATGCGTGAGGAGTTCCAACCATTTGATGCAAGTAGATCTATGGTCAAGGCTTCCTTGCATTATCAAGATGTGAAGACTTTAAGAAATGTGGGCAAGCACTTTGCTGCCGTGTGTCCCTGTGGGGCCTGTCTCTTCATGAGTCGTCAGGTGTTGCTAGTTGGATGCCAGGTGTTGCCAAGTGTGGTATGGGTTGCTGAGGTGGTGCCAAGTGTCATGGCCCAGATCAAAGGTCAATGCAGAATACAGAAGATCTTCTCGATCGTTGATCTCATGGAGATCAACGACTAGGGCTTTCCTACTTTATGAAGGTGCAGAGAGGATAAAAATTATGGGGAAGTGCCTGAAGGGCACGTGTCTTGGTGACCCGGCTAGGGTATCAACAGTGCTAATAGTTAATGTAACTGCCACAATCAGGGTTTTGGGTTGGCACAACTAATTTAAAAAGGATGGTCAACTTGGGAAGACCCCTATGAGGTGGCAAAAAGATAAAATATTGTTGGTCCACATGGCCCATTCTCATCCTAGTATCTAGTTGACCTACTAACCCTGCTGATTCATGAGTTAGAAATGAAGGAATTCGAGGTTTTCTTGCACGATCTGATCCTTGTGATCAATGCCAACCACTCTGAGATGATTGCTAAGCTCAGAAAATGCAGGAAAACACTCTACCACCCCTGATCCAATTTGTCTACCTAGTTAGAACTATTTATGGCATCGTTTCTATCCTCTTAGCCCCCCTCATTCCTGCAAGATCAGATATCATTGAATTTGGATCTGTGCTTAGATTTGATTTTCCTCAGATCTGCATGATTATTCTCTACGAGACTTCAATGTAGTGGTTGTGGAGTAGTTTTAGCTGAAGGACATCTTAGTTATGCCTGAACTATAAAGGAAACTTTTGTAAATTCGAAAAAGGTCAACTTTTCTCTGATTTCTCTAATATTGCTTAGCAAATCTTCAGTGTAAATTCTCTTTGCCTCTGAATTGTATGACATTCTGCTTATCTCCTTCAGCCATTGGTGTGAAAGTGCAAGAACCCTTTGCCCCTCACTAGTGTTTTGTAGAAACCTGTGATCTACATGACTGTATCTCTTGGACTTATGAATGATATATAAGTGAATCTCCCTTCCTTGTGTCATTCATTTTGGTCTTCTGATCTGCATATGGTTGATAGGTCTAAATAAGTTTGAAGGTGTATATTTTTGGTGTCATAGTGGTTTAATAGTGCATATATGGGCATATATTGGTTTGAACACTCTATTTTGGTGCATCACCTCCTTAGGTTAGAATAGGTAGATTTTCTTTCATGCTCTCCTTCTCCCTTGTCCTCTCCAAGAATAGTTAGGTGTGCCTTGATAGTAAGAGGAAGTCGGCCTTCTCTAGAGATTCAACCTCACAGTTCAAGTCCCACAGCTTGGAGGTTGTTTCCATGTTTTACGAGATTGTCCTTAGGTAGACTTCAGACAAGGGTGCAAATCTCTGTGACAACAATTACTTCATTCAAAGAAAGATTTACTAGGTCTGAAATGTGGTAATATGGATTTTTATGAAATTTGTGTGCATGAAAAATAAAAGAGAGTTAGTTTTGTAAAGAACAGGAAGGAAAATAAAAATGAGAAATTAGAAATTGTGCATACAGATGTATGGGGACTAGCTCAGGTATCTTCCCTTGGTGGATCTCATTATTGTATTACATTCTTTGATGATGCAAGTAGAAAACAATGGGTTTATTTCCTTAGGCAAAATTATGATGTATTTATAATTTTTAAGAAATGGAAATACTTGGTTGAAAATGAAATTGGTAAAAGATTAAAATGTCTCAGATCTAATAATGGTGATGAGTATTGTAGCAATGAATTTGAGTATTATTATTCCACTAATGGTATTTATAGGAAAAAAATAGTTCCAAGGACTCCACAAGAAAATGGAGTGGTTGAATGCATGAACATGACAAAAATAGAGTGTGCAAGGAGCATGAGGTTGTATGTTGGGCTGCCCTTAAACATGTAGGCTGAGGATGCCAATACTATTGTATATTTGATCAATAGAGGTCACTCTACTCCTTTGGGTTTTGGTATGCCAGAGGAAGCATGGATTGGTAAGAATATGAGTTACTCTTTTGTTAAAACCTTCGATTGTGAAGCATTTGAACATATAGATTATGAAAATAGAACCAAGTTGGTAGCTAAGTCAAAGAAATGTGAATTTTTTGGATATGATATTGATGAATTTGGTCATAAGCTTGAGATTTTGAAATCATAAAATTATAAGTAGGGATGTCATATTCAATGAGAAAGTGGTGTACAAAGATTTATTGCAACAACATGAGAAGAAAGAAAATGATTATGTAGTGCTAGATGATACTCCAAAAGATGATGTTTCAATAGTGACTTATGCTCCACAACAACAATAACAATAAATACTACAAACCTTCAACTATTAAGTATTTGACCATATAGATTATGAAAATAGAACCAAGCTAGAAGCTAAGTCAAAGAAATGTGTATTTTTTGTATATGACATTAATGAATCTGATGATAAGCTTTGAGATTTTGAAAATCATAAAATTATAAGTAGGGATGTCATATTCGATGAGAAAGTGGTGTACAAAGATTTATTGCAGCAACATGAGAAGAAAGAAAATGATTATGTAGTACTGGATGATACTAAAAAAGATGATGTTTCAGTAGTGCCTTATGCTTTGCAACAACAATAACAATAACAATAGAACCAGGTATCCTAAAAAAGATATTCTCATATTACTGCATGCTCTTATGGGTGTCATCCCTACCGAGGTTTTTCTTGAAGGACAAAGTCTTGTGTATTATTGTGTTGGATCATATTTTATCCATCTTATTTTGTATTGCCATGAATACAATAACAATAAATACTACAAACTCTAGTAAATGTTAGATTGACAACAAGAAAGTATACCTCCAGAAAGATTTTTTTCCTCTTTGTATTCTATTTTATTAATAGATGTTGGTGTTCACATGAATGTTATGATGAAGTTACACAAGTGGATTCTAAGATTCAACAAGAAACTGAAATGGTAGAAGAAATAGACTCCTTGTAGAAAAATTAGACTTATTTATGTAAGTTTCCCATAGGTAAAAGGACTTTACAAAATGGTTTTACCAGGTTGAAAGAAGAGGATGGAGGTGAGAAAATATGTAGAGTTAGGATAGTTGTAAAAGGTATTGATTTTGATGAGATATTTTCTCTTGTTGTTAAAATGACTTCTATTCACACTATTTTAAGTGTTGTGGCTACTAAAGATCTGCATTCGGAGCAACTTGATGTTAAAAAAACTTTTCTTCATGGTGATTTGGATGAAGATATATATATATATATATATGGTACAACCACATAGATTTGAGGTCAAAGGTCAGAAAAATTTAGTGTGTAGATTGAAGAAAAGTTTATATGGTTTGAAGCAAGCACCTCAGTAATAGTATCAAATTTGAAACTTTTATGCATGAGCATGGATATACTAGGTGTTATTTAGATCATTGTGTTTATTTTAAGAGGTTGGATGATGACAACTACATTGTTTTATGTTTATATGTTGATGATGCATTTGTAGTTGGGTCTAACATGGATCACATTAAGGGGTTGAAACAATAGTTAACACATTCATTTTCTATGAAGGATTTAGGGGTAGTAAATTATATCCTCAGTATGAAAATTTGGAGAGATATAAAGAACATAAAATTGACATTATCTCAAGCTGATTATATTTAGGCACTGCACCATTTCTCTATGGAGAATACCAAATCTATTAGTACACCTTTGTCTATTTATCTAAAATTGACTAAGGAGATGTGTCCAAAAACACAAGAAGAGGAGGCTAAAATGTCCAAGGTACCTTATGCTTCATATTTAGGGAGCTTAATGTATGTCATGGTATGTAATAGGTCAGATGTTGCACACATAGTGAGAGTTGTTAGTATGTATATGAGTCATCTAGGATTTGAGCATTGAAATGTAGTCAAATGGATTCTAAGATATTTGAGAGGAACACCCAATAAGTGTTTACATTTTGGGGGCTCTAGTACTATTGATTTACAAGGTTGCATTGACTTAGATTTGGTAAGGAATCTTGATACTAGGTGGAGTACTATTGGTTATGTATTTATTGTTAAATAGTGAGTTGAATTTCTCAATTGCAGAAGGTTAATGCTTTATCACTATAGAGGCAAAGTATGTTGTTGCTACAATGGCAACCAATGAGACGATATGGCTTCAATTCTCCATGGAAGAGTTGGGGCACCCTCAAATGGACAATTATTTATTTATAGATAGCCATAGTACCATTCATCTTGTGAAGAATTATTCTCTACATTCAAAAACAAAGAACATATAGTTGTGGTATCATTTCATTTGATCAATTTTGGATGATGGATAATTAAAGTTGGAGAAGATACATACGGATGATAATCCAATAGATATGTTTGCAAAGGTAGTGACAAGAGAGAAGATGAACTCCTCTTTAGCTTTGGTTGGTCTTCTAAACTGAACAAAATAAAACAATAACAAAGTATGGGTGGTTTTACATTCTAGTGGGAGCTACAGGTTTAGCGGTGCAATGATTAGTCTCTAAGTGGAAGGTTATTATTGTAGAGTCTTATCATTCTCCAAGTGAGAGATTGTTGTGATGTGGAGTCAGATCAAACTTGGAGTTTAATTTCTTTTCCATTTTATTTGGCACAATTTCTCCCTCAATTATTAATATGGGGTTTTGGGGGTAGTGCCCCCAAAATGGGGTCAACAGGGTCTTGGGGTAGAACCCCACATGCACTCCCTATCACAGTACAAGGTAGGGATTGACTTTATTATTGTAAAAAGCACCGAATCCTTTTTGTTTATTGGATGACTTATTCTAACTCTAGGTTTGTAAGCAACAAAAATCTTGTATAAAAATGCTTAGGATTAGGGATTTCATAATGTATTATGAGATTGTAGCTTCTTGCGGTGGTATTGAGTTATAAGAGATTGTAGATTGTAATCATGTTGTAATCACTAGATAATAAGAATATTGGACTCGCTGTTTGGTGGACGTAGTCTAAGGATTAGGTGAACTACATTAAATCTGTGTCTTGTGTTCTCTTCTATGCAATTTATTATATTAGTTATATTTGCATATAATTGTTATTTTTGTCTTGTTAATCCTACAATTTGGTCTCCCCCACCACATGGTGGTTTCTTTATTTTCTAATGTGACCGAGCATTCAACCCAAATTGACATTAAAAAGTTTCCCACATAGACAAAGTTGTTATTTCTCTCATCTCTATAAATTCATCAAAATAAAGCAAAAAATAAAAATAATCACAAATCCATTTTTGACTGCCAACCTCTCTTACATGATTGAAATATCCCCTACTATTTATTCACTTCCTTCTTCCTCACATAACCCTCACTTAATGATATGTTCATGTTTCTTATCCTTTATAATATTAATACAAAATCTCAAGATTTGATATCATTCTAACTACATTTTCACATGAACAATATAAAACTCTTCTTTAGTTATTCAGAATGTGATTAATTCGATAGAATACTCCATTCACTCAAAAGAATCATTGACCAATATAAAAGCTCACCTACATCATTGAATTTTCACATGGGAATTATCCAAACCTAGCATCACATTTTTTAAAATCCCTCGTATCAGCAGAAAACAATACTTAATCTGCGTTACCGGATTGAAGTGAAAGCAAGGAAAGCAATGGAGGATGTAAGCAGCTGAATCACGTCATATCTAACATTCAACTTAAAAACACTTGAAAGGCATGAACACCCAATACTTTTATGTAAAGCACACTCAAACTGATCCACGCAAACAACTAAGAGCCAGGCAGAACATGATAATTACACACGCATGTGAAACCACAACCATGTAGTTATCAAAGGATGTGTATTAAACATAATAATTGTAATTAGCTGGTAATGGACTCCAATAATCAAGGTCCAGCTAATGATCCATTGCACAACACAACAATAAATGAAGGATACATCGACTAGATGTGGGGTGGGTAGTTGCTATCATGGTTTGTATGGTTCTTTTGTTTTTGTTTTTGTTTATATATATATATATATATATATATATGGATTGATGTACATTATTTTCATTGAGATCACATGTGATAAATTATAAAAATGTGTATTCAAATAAGAAAATAGTATAGTAGATAAGAAGAGGATCTTGATTAATTAATTTATTCTATTTATCAATAAAGTACGAGTTTCAAAAATGTATTGAATGAGTAGATTTGGGCAGGCCGGATTGTCATGATTCATGTATGCTTATTTTTGTTTGTCTTTTCTTGGGTAAGAATGAGTCTAGATTATCAAAATTCAAAAAATGGGTTGATATAAAATAGCAACTCTTAGACTTCATAAGAGTTGGAAATATGAAACATACAAATAGAAACAAATAGAAAATTATAAATGCTAATGCAACCATACAATAGAGAAGAAGAGGATTGATCATCAAACTTTTTTCATATGGTGACAAGTCCAAAGTTCAAAGATATTTTTAGTCACTAGATTTGGGTAAGTGGCTGTCATCACCACTCATGCATGGATCTTTCTGTCTATGTGGTTGTCTAAATAAATGAGGGCCTAGACTATCAATTAAATACATATGAGGTTCCTATAAGATCATTTTAAGAATCTACATCAAATCAATTTGAATTATTAGAATACAGAAACATTTGAAAATTCTTAAATGATAAAACAATAGATTTGATCATCCAAATTTTCTCATATATCAATAGATTCTAAAATCTAAAAGTACATCTAATGACTAAACTTGGATGAATGACTTATTATGACTGCTACATGATTTTCATAATAATCAAATTTACATGGATATTTCTAATGACTAAATTTAGATGAGTATGAGTGATTAAGATGAGTTTAATTAATTTAGAGTGAATATTTCTAATAAGAAGATCTAGACAAGTATGAATGATCTAGATAGACATAGTCTAATAACTAGATTTAAATAAATATAAGGTGGATATATGTAATAACTAGATTTAGATGGGTCTAATTAATTTAGATGAACGTCTCTAATCAAACTATTTAGTTGAGTATGGATGATTTAGTTAGATATCCCTAATGACTAGATTTGAATAAATATAAGTGATTTAGATGAGTCCATGTGGTTTAGATGGAAATCTCTAATTGCTAGATTTGAATGGATATGCATGATTTAGATAGATATTTCTAATAACTAGAATTAGATGGGTATGAGTGATTTAGATCAATACCTTAGATCACTAGATTTAGATGCGTATGAGTGATTTAGATAGGTCTAATTAGTTTAGATGAATATCTCTAATCAAAAGATTTAGACGAGTGTGAATGATTTAGATAGATATTTCTGATAGCTAGATTTAAATAAATATAAGTGGTTTAGGTGAGTCCATATGATTCAGAGGGATATCCGCAATCACTAGATTAGAATGGATATGAGTGATTTAGATGAATATTTCCAATAACTAGATTTAGATAGGTATAAGCGATTCAGATCGATACTTCTAATCACTAAATTTAGATAGGTATGAGTGATTTAGATGGGTCTAATGAATATTTCTAATCAGAAAATTTAAAATGACTTAGACAGATATATCTAATGGGTAGATTTAAAAATGCATAAGTGATTTAAATGAATCCATAGATGGAAATCTCTAATCACTAGATTTAGATGGTAAATGAGTGATCTACATAGATATGACTAGATTTAGATAGGGATGAGAGATTTAGATTGATGTGGTTTTCTCCACCGCCTATATTTGAGTAGGCGACTCTTATCATGACTCATTCATGGCTGGATTTCACAATCTTTGTCTTCTTTTAGACTTGTTTTCTTAGACTGTCTGTTAAGAATCATGTCAGCATAAACAGCAGGATCTGGTGAGAGTTTTAGGCTATCTAACACAAAACAACGTGTCATGATCTACGTGCAGTCCACGGAAGTACATGTTTTAATGCGGATATAAGTAAATGTGCAATATCATATATTAAATCATGGAGAATATATTATCCAGACGCGTACACGCCTGTCTTTGCACCGGATTCCTTCTATCTAACTAAAGTGGCTGGCTACTCACATCGTCACTTCATGTGAAAGAAGTTGACTCATTTGTGGCAGGAAAAGATGTACTACCTACGCCAAAAACAAAGTTTTTTGATGAAGAGAATCAAACTACTGTTCATTATCATGGAGTTTTGATGTGTTTGGTGTGTACACTGGCGTTTCAGATGTTGAAAAGTTGGGACGGATTTGGTCCGAAGGACATGTTCCCATAATTTCAATGTCTTTGTTTATTTGATAAATTATTGATAAGATTCAATCTTGAAAGGAAAATTTCATCTAAATATTCCTTTAATAGAAAGAAAATAAAAATATATAATATTCATTTTATTGTAGAGCTTGATTAGAGTATTGTTTACTATCATGGAGTTGAAATACTTTTGGTGTGAATAGTGGTGTTAGGCTGTTCAAAATTTGTTATAGATTTGGTTCACCGAATATGTTGTTATAATTGAAAAGTTGTGATTGATTTGGTCAGAGGATTGTAATTTCAATATCTTGATAAATTAATTATTGATAAGATTGAAGGCTTAAACGAAAACTTGATCTAAAAATTGTATATTGTTTTTAATTTCTCTTAAAGAGGAAGATAAGAAAAATAAATTATGTTATTCGTTTTATTACTAATATGATTAGAATACTGTTTTTATCATGAAATTGAATATATTTGGTATGAATAGTGGTATTATGATGTTGGAAAATTGTGATGGATTTAGTTTTAAGAATAAATTTTTGTAACTCATATCTATCTTTATTGTATAGATAATTGATAAATATATAATTTTTGAAAGAGAAATTTTATCTAAAAAAATATTTTATTTTAAAAAAAAATTCCTTTTAATATATGAGAACAATTAAAAATATATGACGTTCATTTTATTATAAAAATTATTTACATATGAGATTTAGACATATAGATGATTGTTTTACATATAATGCCTATTCTATTCTTTTAGTACCATAGATGACTCTAATTTAAAACACAAAATTTTGATGTCGAACGTCCCTTGTTTTGAACCTCTTTATCCTAAATCATAGGAATTTCTTCTTTCTTGACTAGTTGCAATTATGATATTGTTCCCTAGACTAGATTGTGGATTTGACCTAATTCTCAATTTTAGTGTTCAAAATACCTTCTTACCAATGTTGATGATCTCATAATATGATTAGTACACATTACAATGTGCATCAAAATTTCTCACAATATTAAAATAAACTTTCAATCATTAAATGATGACATGGTCAAACAACAAATAATATCACTTCAAATATAGCAAAAAAAAAATCACTCTAAATAATACACTGCTACTCTCATCTAGCATCATAAATCATAATATACAAGTGAATAAAATATAAAATTTCAACATCATACTCAACTTACCTCAAAATCAAGCTTGTAGTTGAATCAACTACTGGTACAGTCATCTTCTATTGGACATAAACTAATTAACATTCATGACTTATATTTTTCTTTGAATATTGTTGAATCAATATAAACATTTAACTATGTCTTCAAGGAAGAAATATTATATATTTATGCATCTAGAAGGATCCTAATAGTTCTTTTTAGCTCTATTATGTTTTACACACATATATACAACAAAGTGAACATTGGCAGAAGTATCAAACAATAAACTAGATACATTAGATAAAATCACACCATATTAACCAAACAATGGTGTGATAATGTGATATAGAGGAAGGACATACACACAGATATCACCATACAATGACAAAGGGGTCGCACTCCATCTCTTTAAGTGTTCATGGTTACACTCCCTAGACCTCTAGATTTGAACATATCATAAGTGCTTGAACCAACATTATTAGAACACTATATACGTCATAAAAAAATGATCTTGGGGATTCTAGGATCTTGTCCAAATCTTAAGTGATAGCTCTCACCAAAAAGTACCTACTATAGCTGTTGAATATTAGTTTTTGACAAGTAGGAATATAAAATTTGATGGAAAAAGGCCAAATCAATATGTTACATCAATGACTTAAACCTGCTTAACCCTTACTTTAGGGACCTTGCATGACATCTAGGGTTAGTCCTCTTGAATGCCAGGCATTCAAGGTTCTCACCATGAGGGCTTCAGTTACTGAACTTGAATCATAACACGAGCATTCATGGCATACTAAAGAACCCCAACCCTATAAATATAGCTCCAAAATAATTTTTTCTCACCTCTGTCTAATACCCATCTAGTACCCTAACACCCATTTTCCTATATAAACCTCCACCACCTTCTCTAAATAAACCTACTTTATTTAGGCAATATATTTACCCCTTTTTTGCTCATTTTAAACATCTAAAAAAGAATTCACATGGTCTTGTATTTCCGCTTTAGTGAAGACTCTATCTTCCTTACTAAGAGTCTATTTTATGGATTATGACAGTGGATAACAAAAATGTTATAGTCTATCCTTTTAGAATAGTCATCAATACAACTCTCTCTCATTAACATTATGGATTTCAAATAAGTGGTTTAGATCTACATAATCCCTCTGTGCCTTGTTGAAATAAGATTGTTATGAAGTGAAGAACCTGTAATGGAACGATCATTATTTTGTCAATGATGTCAAACCTGCTGCCTACTAGTGAGAGAATTTATTTTTGGTTTGAAAGCTATCATTTAGTTGATTGATGAAGAGGATTTGAAAAGAAGAGATAACAATAGCACCTAGAGAAAGGTTGAGTTATTTGGTATGTAAAAGAAGCACTAAGACCAAGTAAGACACTAATACTATAGTATATTGTTTATCTACTTAAAGTCTGAAATAAAAGATTACACAAGTTAAGATTAGAAGAAGACCAAGTAAGAAAAGTGTATGTCAAACTTTGTCGAGTAGTCAATGCAAGCCAAGCATAAATCAATAAAAGCTGAGTGAAAATCAAGAGGTTTTGAGCAAAGAAGAAAACTAGTGCAAGCCGAGTGATTGTTAGTATATTTTGAGTAAAGTTTAGTTGGTGCCAAGCATCAATAAACTTTAGTGTTGGCTGAGTGATAGAACAATATAGATACTGAGTGACAACAAACAATGTTAAATCAAAGATTTGATGAATCTAAGCTGACTATTTTTTTTCTTGAATTATGTGAAGCATGTCGAAGATAAATATGATGAGATGGTGGCATATAATTTAAAGTAAACCATTTTGAGGTGAATACAATGAAGATTTTAGAGAAATTTTCTAAAGGAACCAAATTGAAAAGTGGGTAGATTCATTGAATCTTACCTAATCCTACATAACCCTAAAATGGATGATTGTGGTTAAGAAAAAGAAGATGTAAATTCTCTATTTATAGAGATATCTAGTTAGAAGCAAAGGTTGTCATGTGAGAGAATCTAAGGAAGACAAGGAGTCTAGGGTATTGCTTCATTCAATGGTCAAACAGAGGTGACTGCAGTTGGCATGCAAAGAAAGAAAGCTTAAGAATATGAATGCTTTAAGGGTGAACAAGCTATTAAAGCTAAAGAGTATGAGTGACAAGCAAAATGGAGGACTAAAATAGAGATCTATACTTTGTAATTGACTTGTAAGTTTTTATCAGATCAAGTCCTACTGTTACTTTCTAATAACTGTAATAGTGTGGATAAAATCCTTTGGATTAAGGTTGACCTAAATGTCATTTGTAAATCTTTTAACTGGGTGACATTCTAATGGAATGGTCTAAAGTCCTCTAACAAGGTGATTGAAATCCTTTAATCAGGTCACATTTAACAATATGTATTGCAACCTTCAACAGAGTTGGCCTTTCAAGTGGAATCACTTTAGAAGAGTGAGAATTAGTAGCATGTTATTGGTGGTTTTTTCCCAAATTGGGTTTCCATGTAAAGTTCTTGTGTCAAATTGTGTGAATGTTCTTATGGTGTTTCATGTTTACATTTTTGCAAAGTTGTTTTGACCTAGGACAGTAACCTACAAAATTTAAGTATTATAGATCTAACAGATGCATGCATATTGAATTTTTATGGATATAGGTCTAATAATCATTCAAATTTTTTATTTGTACATATGGACCTTGGATAAGTGATTCATCCCCCTTTTAGGTATTCTAAAGAATTCCAATAATTAATATCAAGTCCATTGTGCTTGAGAGGATCAGTTTGAAAGTACTAAAAGCAAAAGATCAAAGATGTCTAAAAGAGACATACCCAAGCTTAACAAGAAAAACTTTCTTGCATGGAAAAGTCTGAAAAAGCTACACCTAGGAGGTCTTGTAGACCATGCACAATCTATCATCAACACTAAGCATGTTAATCATGTTGGAGCTCTAATTGTTGATTATATGAAAAAGAAGAAAAAACACAATTAGGCAATGTTGGAGATTGCCTCTACCCTAAGTTATTTCGAGTTTGATAACATCAAGGATTGTGACAATAAAAAGAAGATGTGGGATGCTTTACACACAATTTATGGAGGAGATGAAACTGTTTTGAGAGCCAAATCTAGAAGTCTAAGAGGGAAGTTCAATGACATGAGAATGCAAGAAGGTGAGAACATTGTCCAATAATGCTCTAGAATAAAACATGTTATTAATCCTATTAGAGGAGCTAATGGTATCATTGATGATGATACTATAATGAGAAAAGTAATGAGAACACTACTGCCTATCTATGCTATTAGAGTTTTTGGCATACAAGAACTAAGATGTATACTTGGTACTAATCTATCCCTTGAAGGTTTTGTAGGTAGGCTTACTGCATTTGAACTCTCTAATTTTGATAATTTTAAAACTAAAAATGTTGAATCTACTTTCAAAGCTAAACTGTCATTAAAGGAACCTAAAGAGAAAAAGAAAAAGGTCAAATATGTTTCTAGTAACAATGATACATCTTGAAGCATTGCGAAGAAGGAGATTTCATAGAGGCAAAGGAAAACTCAAAGGTAGGCTACCTATCATGTGCTTTAATTATAATGAGGTTGGTCATATTGCTGCTAGATGTCCAAAGAAGAAGAACAATAGAAGTAGAGACAAATATAGAAGCAAAAGAGATGAGGATAGAAAAGACTACAAAGATAAAGGAAAGAAGTCTTGCTACATTGCTGAAGAGGAAACCAAAGATAGATTTGAGGACCATGATGATGAAGTGGTATATGTTGCAATAAAGGATGATTCTAATTAGGATGAGGAAACTGCACTAGTATCTTATGTGAAAAAGAGTGATAGATGGATCATTGATAGTGGGTGTTCATATCACATGATTGGAGATAAAAGTAATTTCATTACCCTTGATTATTATGATGGAAATAGTGTAAGGTTTGGTAATGATGCACCCTGTCTAATAAAAGGAAAAGGATCAATCAAAATCACATAAAATATTATGTGTGACAATGCTTATTATGTAGGAGGACTTAACTATAACTTGTTGAGTTTGTCACAACTGACTAGTTGAGGTTGCAAAGTTGAGTTTGAGAACAAGATAGAAAAGATCTATGACACTAATGAGAAACTAATTGGAAAAGGTGGTCAAACTAGAGGTAATCTATTTTATCTTGACATGAATGATGTTACTTATCTTGTTATAGACTTTGATGATGTGTGGCTATGGCACAAGAGGTTATGTCATGTTAACTTTGATAACTTAGTAAGTATTAGTAAAATGAAAAGAGTTAGAGGGTTTCCTAAAATGAAGAAACCTAACATTAAGATTTGAAAATAATGTCAGTCAGGCAAGATGACAAAATCTAGTTTTAAAAGTAAGACTCACACCTCTAAAGAAATTTTGGAATTAGTTCATACTGGTTTGTGTGGACCAATTTATATGCAAAGATACAAAGGTGACACATATATTGTTCTATTTATTGATAATCATTCTAGGATGATGACAATTATGTTTCTAAAATAGAAATATGATGCTTTCCAAATGTTTAAGTGGTACTTAGCTAGAGTTGAAAAGGAGACATGAAAAACCTTGAAGTGTTTGAGATTTGACAAAGGTGGAGAATTTACATCAAATGAGTTTGAGATGTTCTGTAATGATAGAGGAATCAAGAGACAAACTTTTGTACCTGGGTGTTGTAGTGGCATATCAGAGATATGTTAAAGGAACTAATAGGTTTAAATATGCTACAGGAAGTTAATGTAATGTTTAAGTGTATTTCTAATTTTAATATTTTTAATAAAGTCCTATGTTGTGGTGGCATAAATGGAGTAGTAATTTGATGAACTCTCCAAGAATAGCCACTTAGGACAATGTGTCTTTGATTTTCAGTTGAGTCAGTTATCTTTAAGTCAGTATTTTGTGTCTTTAATAATTAAGCCAACTAAGCATTGGACAACTACAGGAAGTTGGTAGAAAATTCTCACTTTTGACCAATTCCAATGATTTTAAAATGACATTTGATTCTTGGTTGTTGATGTTTCATATCTTGAATGGAAAGAAGGGAAAAGCATTGAGGAAAAGCCATTTTTGGGAATGTAATTGGAAGAGATCAAATACAGTAGAGAAAGGGAAAAATCTTGAGTTTATTTCTAATTTTTATGATCTATGATTTGTACGTGTGATTTTTATTTTCTTTCCCGAATTCAAGAACATGCCTTTTAAGAGTAGATTAATAATCTAATCATTGTATGGTATGACATTTGATTAATTTATTGAGAAACTAGCATGTGGTTTCATATTTTTGTACTCTATTGCAAAAAGTTTAATATTCTGAAGTTGTGAATGTGATTACAAATTGTTTTGAGGGTCACAAAAATCAATGGAAGTTTATTGGACTCTTTGGGATTTATTCTCTAGGATTGCAAAGGGGTTATGTATTATATGTTTTGGTATACTTTTACTGTCTAATTTTCCTTTATTCCTACTCATACCCACATAGAAATTGATCTCTAAATTGGATGAATAGGATTACAAGTATTCATTGATTTACTAGATTCATATAAGTTGATATGTGTTGGAAAGGGAATTTCTTTGGATTTTGATAAAATTCATGAATGTTATATTCAATGGTCAACTCTGTTCTCAATTTTAAATCTCATATGTATGCATATGAGTGGTGTTGATCTTCAACATAAGTTATTATTGATTGATGGTTAATTGGTAGTCAGTTGGATGTTCTATTTTTGTATTAAAAAATGTATAAGTCATTTATTCATTTCAAATCCAATAGGGAGGTGGTCGATTTATATTAAATTAATTTAGGGAACCATAGGTTGATTTTAGAAATACTTTATAATAACTAAGAGGTGGGGTGAATCAGTTATTCAAGGTCCAAATGTCCAATTAAGACTTTTTCACCAAGTAAAGTGAGCCTGTTAAACTGTTCATTCATCCAAGCTTAAAATTTCCTACTTAGCAAGTTACTATAAATCAACATGCAAGCATAACACATGAAAGATCAACACATAACACATTGATTTACATGGAACCCCAATTTGGGAAAAATCGCTAGTAACATACTACTCAATTCTCACTCTTTTGAAGTGATGCCCTATAAAAAGCCTGCCCTATTAAAGGCTACAACACACTATTAAATGTGACCTGGTTAAAAGATTTAACCACTATGTTAGAAGTGGGCTTGGTTAGAGGACTTTAGAACATTCACTTGGAATGTCACCTTGTTAAAGGATTTACAAATGGCTATTAAACCAACCTAAGTCCATAGGATTTTTACCCTAACTAATACAATTTCTAGAGATTAAAAATAAGGGGTTTTGACCTAATTACAATTCACAACTTATCTTGCAGATTTCATATCACAATTCAGCTCTTCACAATTTGCCCGACTTTCAGTCTCTACATCTCTTGAGTGCTTTCCCTCATTTTAAGCTTTGTCTCCTTGAGTCTTCATGCTTGATGTACCAATGCAATCTTCCTTTTGACCACTTATCAAAGTAGAGTCTCTATGCTTTATTCTTCCTTCTCCTCTTGATGTCTTCTCCTTGACACCTTTCAATCACTTCATAATTTTGGCACACCAGTAGCTCTTGCTTCTTGGTATGTGACTCCTTAAATAGAAGTTTGGAATTGATGTTCCCGCTTGATTCTTCCCTCCTTTAATTTCAATTCGAATGGATTAGGTAGGATTCATTGAATCTAACCCACATTTTGTTTCTTTTAGAAACATCATGAAGAATCCTCTCGAATTCGCTCAAAATAGTTTACATAGAATTTTGTGCCACCAGCTCATCATCCTTATCCTCCAACTAGTTCACAAAATTCACCTATAATAAATTTGTCAGTTTAGATTTGAAAAATCATTGAATTTTTTAATAATGCAATAGCTCGACACTATTGAAATTATGGTGCTCGACACATACTATGTTACTTGGCATCAACTACATTTTATTAATGCTTGGCACCTACTATGGATTCACTCGGCATCCACTAACTATTTTTGATGCTCGACACCTATTACTTTGCTCGAAACCTTCTATATCACTCGACACACACTAGATTTTTCATTTTCTTGGCACTAACTGAAAATTTTCTCAGCTCCTTCTAGCTTTCTTAACACTCACTTAGTTAAGCTTTGTAGTCAAACTTGTTTCAACTTATTCCTCCAATGTTTCTAAGTGTGACCAACCTCTGTATCTTCAAGTATATTATTCAATACATCATTTTACCATTGCCTTAACTGATCCTTGCACTTTATTACAAACCCATAATTCAACCTTTCCCTTAGGTTCTTTTATTACATCTTGTTGATTAAATCCTCTTCATCAATCAACTAAGTGATAGTACTTAGATCTTATAAGCAACTATTATTCCAATAAATAGCATGTTTGACATCAGTGACAAAATAATGATTGAAAACATTCTTTATCAACCATCTTCCTTCTTTGCAAAAATCTCCCTCTTTGATAGTATTCTTTTTCAATTAGTTTTCCAACAATCTCCCTCTGTGGCATTGATGGCAAACCAAACTGATTAACCAAGTTAACAAAATGCTAACTTTGTTAAAACAATAGGTCAAATGCCACAACGAAAACTTCATTAAGCTGTGATTTCCTTTTGCATATCTGAACATCCTTTTTCTTTATTAACTCCCTCTTACATTCTTTCTCCCTCTTGGTTTTGAGAAGACTAATGATAAAAACAATCTATACTTAAAGATAGAAGGAGGTAATTGTATTTTACTAGCTGAATTTTTTTTAAGAATTTGCCTAAGGAAAAAATTCACCCATGAACTAAGAACTCAAACACAAGCACAACTGTAGACCAAAAATGGATATGATCAATTAATCAAAGTATGTCCTAATACATTGTTCTGTTTAGTATGTATAAACACACTAGGAATGTCTGTATATAAAGACCTCTCAGGAAGCACCTAGAATGTGTCTAAAAACAACCAAGAGATAGGATAAGCATTGAAAACTAACCACACCTTATACAACATTCTAGATGAGTGGATAAGATTAGAAGGTTGTAGACACCATGTGCTTAATTAGTGTGCTAACTCCTATGTTGTAGACACCATATGCATAAAAGAGGTGCGGACCCCTATGTTGTTAACATGACAACTCACAAGAGTACGCATACTCCTAGGTGGTTAATAGATAAATAATAAAAATATGCATTAACCTAAGTAAACTTAAGTAAGTGTAAATAGTAAATACATATTTACACCAACACCCCCCCATAAGTGTAACTTAGGGGAATGCCGTTAAGCTTATGACTACTAGGATGAAATGCATAATGGGTCCTGGCTACTAGGCTATTTTAGGTACCCATGTACAAAATGCAAATGCAAATCAGCAGAGAAAGAGGGAAAACCTCATGGAAGAAATCTTGCCCCAAAAAGAGAGATGAAAGAGGATGCATGGATGGATGGAGTAATCAAGACCCCCCATTACGACATACATCTAGTATATACAAGAGAAAAATGGAGAAAGAAAAAACCTTCTAAGAGGTAAAAGTCCCCCCCAAAAAGAAGAAGAAGGAGACGAGGTAGTCACCCCCCCCCAAAAGTAGTGTGTCGATTAGTGAGAAATGCTCTAATATAGAAGCTGATCCATGATCGTAGAATGATGTTCCTCCCCTTTGGAAGAAATAAATGCAAGGGTACAAAGGAGACACGTCCCCTGTATGGAGAAGGAATCTCTATGATGACCAGTGTCATTGAAACTATTCAAATGTCCTTGTGTCCATGTTGATGATGGCTTCCTCCAAAACTATTGAAGAGAAGTGCAGATCGAACAAGGAGTGTGGTAGAACCTACTTCAAGAAACCAATAGTCTTCTCAAATGTAGAAGAGATCTCCTACAGATGCTATAAAGAAAAATCCACAATCACACCAACCTGGAAGGATTGATCATGTAGAGAATGGACTTGAGGATCAAAGTGGGACCTCACAATTGTAGAAGGATCCTCAGCAAAGAGAAGTGAGAAATCATCATAAAAGTCTCCCACGTCTATTGTGTTTGACTCCAAGAATAGAGCTAAAATGTCTGGCAAGAAATCATCACCTAGAAGACCATGTATACCCTGTAGTGCTAAAGTACATGAATCTGTCACTACAACAAAAGATGAAGTATCAGCCTCAAAAAGAAGATGAATGTCATCAATAATGTCTCTCACATCTTCAATGTGAGACTCTACAAACAACTGTTTAATGTATGAAAGGAAGTCTTCACATGAAAGTAGAGTAGGTAGACATAAAGTATCCTACTGCACTAAATCTGAAGCATCTATGGCTGTACCAAGATTAGTAGAAGCAACAAGAGCTAGAGTGATAAAGGTTCTTGTTGCACTGAATTTGAAGCATCTGTGGCTGGAATAGGATCATCAGGAGCAATATGAGCTGGAGGTGTGATCTCATCTGAAGTTGAAGAAACCATAGCTAGAGTGAATGGATGTAGAAAGTCCTCTGGAGATGGAAGATCGCATGGATCTCCATATGCCTCCCAAATAGACCACCAAATATCACAAGGAAAATGTGCCAATAGAAGAGGACCAAAAGATTCCTTACTCATACTTTTAAGTAGAAATTGATTAAGGTTGATAATATATGTCCAACTAAAATGTGGTGGCATTGATTAGAGATAAGGAAGCAATCCTAGATGTTCTCTTAGATGGTCAATTATCAAAGTCCTCCATTTGGGATAGTTCCTTGTTGTCAATTGTGGTCTAATACTAGATTGACAAATCTGACAAGACTCCATGAGATTAATCAAAAAACCTCCAAAAAAAAAAAACCCCTCACCCACGCCCCCCCCCCCCGCCCCCCATGATTTGAGCACTTGGTAACCACTTGCCAATTTAGGGCCTATTTTTGAAAGTAGTATTTTTTGTCTACAAAACCTATAATCTGATTGTAGATTTGGAAAGTAGACAAAAAAAATGGAACTTGATTTGGAGTCTAGATGAGCCTATACCAAGCATTTGAAGTGGCAAAAATTAGAATTTTGGAGTTGTAGAAAAATTCAAGAATAAAGATCTCAAACCACCTATACCAATGTGTAGATCACGAAATACTACCCCAAAACAAAAAAAATTGCTTGCAAAAAAGATTATGTACGAGGAAGATATCACTATTTGAAAATTATTGCTGCTGTTATTTTTCTAAATTGCAGTCGCACTTCCAAAAAATAAATGGCTCTAGATTTTGCTTTAGATGTCCAATTTGGATGAAACAAAATCTGATATGGGGGTTTTTGGACCTTTTGAATGTGATGCACATATCTAATTTGCACCAGCAAGCACCAATCTTCACCTACAAAAAATATCTATTATGGCCCTATGGCCAAAAAGTTTCTAGAAAATAATGCAGATCCAAAAAAAAATAGAGATGCAGATGAAAAAATGTAGATTTGAAAATAATGACCATACCCAAACTGCAAATTGGGCCCTCTGGGTTTTGATTTGCAAAAAAATTTGCCTCACGGTCAACTTTGGGCCAAGGTAGTTGATTTTATAGTTGATTTTCACCGAATCAGTGTTCTAGATGTAATGGCGAGGTCAGATCTAGCTCTAGAGAATCCCAATTTCTACAATACTCCAGAGTCGGGTTGCGGTGATGAAGCAAGATGATGGTCTCGAACAGCCTTGTGAAGAGGAATTCTCTAAGAGCTCTAATACCATGTAAGAATTTGCCTAAGGGAAAAATTCACCTAGAAACTAAGAACTCAAACACAAGCACAACTATAGACCAAAAATGGATATGATCAATTAATCAGAGTATGTCCTAATACATTGCTCTGTTTAGTATGTACAAACACACTAGGAATGCCTGTATATAAAGGCCTCTCAAGAAGCACCTAGAATGTGTCTAGAAACAACCAAGAGATAGGATAAGCATTGACAACTAACCACACCTTATCCAACATTTTAGATGAGTGGATAAGATTAGAAGGTTGTAGACACCATGTGCTTAATTAGTGTGATAACTCCTATGTTGTAGACACCATGTACATAAAAGAGGTGCAAACCCCTATGTTGTCAACATGACAACTCACAAGAGTACACAAACTCCTAGGTGGCTAATAAATAAATAATAAAAATATGCACTAACCTAAGTAACCTTAAGTAAGTGTAAATAGTAAATACATATTTACACCAAAAATTTTGTTGATGATATCATATTTGGTAGTCAGGATGCAATATGTAAGGCATTTGCAAATGAAATAAATTTTTATTTTGAGATGTCTATGTTTGGAGAGATCAAGTTCTTTGCTAATTTTCAAGTGTATCAAATAAAATATGGTATATACATCACTCAGTCTAAATATGAGAAATAAATATTAAAAACTTTTTTATAGGAGGATTCAAAACTAGTTAGCACTCCTATAGTGACAAGACACAAACTCTTAGAGAATGATGATTCTGTTGATATGAATAAAAAATTGTACAAGTTTATGATTGGGAAGTTGTAATATGTAGTACATAGCAGACCTAACATTATATTAGCTATTGGGATTGTTGCAAGATTTTTTGTAAATCCTAAGGAGAATTATTTGATGTTTGTTAAGAGAATTATGAGATATCTGAAAGGAACAAAAGACTATGGTCTATACTACTAAAATAATGAAAAGATTGAGTTAAGAATATACATGAATACTAATTGGGCAAGAAACATTGATGACAAAAATTGCACAAGTGGTGGAACATTTTTCATAGGAAAGAGACTAGTAATCGAAACTAGTAAGAAACAAAATTGTATATCTCAATCTACTACTAAAGCTGAATATGTGGCTATTGCAACAAATTGTAAAAATATGGTATGGATCAAACAACTAATCAAAGGTATGAAAGAGGAAATCATTGAACTTGTAGTACTTTATTGTGGTAATAAAAGTGCTATAAAAATATCAAAGAACCTTGTGATGCACACAAAGACTAAGAACATTAAAATCAAGTATCGTTACTTGAGAGAGTTGGTTCAAGACAAAGAAGTGAGGATGGAATATGTGAATACAAAAGAATAGATAGATGATATATCACAAAAGCTTTACCTAAGGATGCACATGAATATCTTAGAAGTAAACTAGGGGTGATACCTCTATCCAAAGCTACTTAAGAAGCATGAGTAGTGCCCTACATCAACTAAGCTGAATGTTCTATCTTACAACTTGATGTCGTGGATCTTGCTTTAGGATCTGCCTAAAGTAATGAAGGAGTTGAATTAGAAGACTTATAGTTAATGTAAGATGATAGAGGGAGAACTTGAATTGATTATATCTGCATACAAAGATGACAAGTCTTTGGCATTGTTATCAAGGAGGGCACTATAAGTAAGAGAGAGATATAAGCACATAAGGAAGATAAGTACCTGAATATCAGAAAGAGGGAGAGATGCTCCAAAGAGTGAGATAGAGAAAGAAAAGAATAATATGATAAGGGACATATAAGAGAGATACATTGAAGGAGATTGATATAGCTTACATTACCCTATGCGAAGGAAGGACATATAGTGACAGAGGGAGAAATTTCAAGCATATTATTTTATTTTTGGTATTGGTTTTCCATTAATGCCAAAGAGGGATATTGTTGATATAAGATTGTTTTGAAGCAAAGAACCTATAATGGAACAATAATTATTTTGTCAATGATGACAAACTTGCTACCTACTGGCAAGACAATTGCTTTTTGGTCTAAAAGCTATCATTTAGTTGATTGATGAAGAGGATTTGAAAATAGGAGATAACAATAACACTTAGAGAAAGGTTGAGTTATTTGGTACATAAAAGAAGCACCAAGACCACGAAACACATCAATACTATAGTATATTGTTTATCTACTTAAAGTCTAAAATGAAAGATTACTCAAGTTAAGACTAGAAAAAGTCCAAGTAAGAAAAGTTTTTGTCAATCCTTGCTGAGAAATTAATGCAAGCCGAGTAGAAATTAGTAGATGCTGAGTGAAAATTAAGAGGTGTTGAGAAAAGAAGAAAAAATAGTGCAAGCTAAGTAATTGTTAGTACTATATGTCAAGTAAAGTTTAGTTAGTGTTGAGCATTAGTAAAATTTAGTTTTGGTCAAGTAATAGAATGGTATAGATGTAATGTGACAACAAATAATATTAAGTCAAAGATCTAATGAATCTAAGCCAACCTCTTTTTTTTTCTTGAATTATGTGAAGTATGTGGGAGATAACTATGATGAGTTGGTGGCATAGAATTTAAGGTAAACCATTTTGTGGTGAATACAAGGAAGATTATAGAGGAAGTTTCAAGAGGAACCAAATGAAAATGTGGGTAGATTCATTGAATCCTACCTAATCCCACCTAATCCTAAAATGGACAATTGTGGTTAAGTAGAAAAATATGTTCATTTTCTATTTATAGAGACAATTGGTCAGAAGCAAAGGTTGTCATGTGCGAGAATCTAAGAAAGACAAGGAGTCTAGGGCATTGCTTCATTTAGTGGTCAAGTAGATGTGCTACAATTGGTATGCAAAGCAAGAAGGCTTAAGAGTATGAATGATTGAAGGGTGAAAAAGCTATCAGAGCTGAAGAATATGAATGCCAAGTAGAATGGAGGACTGAAATAGAGATTTGTAATCTACAATTGAGTTATAAGTTTGATGGGGACACAACCCAAGAACAAAATGGACACAATAGAAAAGGGAAATTGTATTAACTGAGAAAATAAGCTAGTACAAATAGTATAGAGAAAATAAACTTCAAAACATGCCCTAAGGGCTTAAAATAGCATAAATCTGGAGATAATTTCTCCTTTCAGTACCTCCTCTCTAAATCCACTCCGAACTGCCTTTTACAATGCCAGAAATCTCCTTAAATAGACCCCGAAGGGTTAAGGACTAGGAGTACATTCTAAAAAGTGCTAGTAGGCATCCACCGACCAAATAGAAGGTTCCAAAAGCTGCGTTAGAAGTCGGTGCAAATCTAGAAGAATCTAGAAACGGTAACTGAACTTTCGGGAGGCATAACTTTTGAACCGTAGCTCCAATTGACGAACCGTTTACATTTTCGGATAGCTCTCAAAGTGCTCTATAGCACTATGGACAAGCTTCACTTGTCCCCCATTTTTTGGCCATTTTTGAGGTCATTTAATGCCCCTAAACTACTTTGAATCATTTTTAGGAGGTCTCCAAAACTTGAAAAACTACAATAACTTTCAAACTGTGAGGCCTTTTGACCTGATTCTTTTTCTGGAAAGCTCTAAATCACAATTAAATTCATCTAGCCAATTCACACCTTCTAGGTCACCAAAATGATGGCCAAATTGCATGCTCCTATTTGTTTGGGATTTTCTAACACACTGATAGTGGAACTATGAGAGTTGGAACCTTTATTTGGCCCAAAAGGGTATCCAAAAATGAAAACACATGAAACAGAAACTAAGTCTAAGTACATTTTTTTGGGTGACACGGGATTGCCCTTATACCTCTAGATGCTCCTACATCAGACACCCGGGGTAGATTGAAAAGTGACCCTGTCACTTTATGAATGGTAGAGGAAATCCAAAATGGGAAACCTCAGTTGCTGAAATCCAAGTTGAGTCCTTGATCAATCGTCCTTTCCACTTCACCAAATACTCTTCATATTGCCTATTTCTGGTACTCCTACCCACACGATGATCTAGAATGTCTTCTATCTCCTCCTTCTTAGAAGCAGGAATTGGACATGGCTCTAACACCAGCTCCTCATCTACACTATCATCATGATACTCTGTTAAATCTACAATGTTGAAAATGGGAGAAATGTGAATACCATCTGGCAGCTCCACCTCATATGCATTTCCTGAGTCATGTTTCTTCAAAATTTTGCAAGGGCCAAATTTCTTCATTTTTAGCTTGTTGTAAGTACTAGCTAGAAATCTTTCTTTTCATAAGTGCACGATGACTAAATCTCCTACTTGGAATTCCTTATGTCTTCTCCTTTGATCAGCCCTAGCTTTATACTCTTGATTCATCATGGTAATGTGTGCTTGAACCTCCTCATGTAGATACTTGATATGTTCAGCAAATTCCTCAGCTTCAGCACTTGTCCTCTCCCCTTGTTCTATCTTCCTCAGCTCTGGTGCAGTCCTTGGGCTATTCCCATATACAATTTGGAATGTTGATTTTTCAGTACTCCTATTTATAGAGTTATTGTAAGAAAACTCTGCTTGTAGTAGAATCAAATCCCATCCGTTGGGCTTATCCCCAACTAAACATCTCAGCAAATTGCCCAGACTTCTGTTTACCACTTCTGTTTGGCCATCAGTTTGTGGGTGATGCATGGAACTGAATTTCAAGTCTGTTCTCAACTTTTTCCACAATGTCCTCCAGAAATACCCCACAGATTTAGTATCTCTGTTAGAAACTATACTCCTTGGAAGACCATGTAGTCTTACCACCTCTTTGAAAAAAAAGTCTGCAATATGGACAACATCATGAGTTTTGTGGCATGGAATGAAATGTGCCATTTTGGAGAACCTATCAACCACCACAAATACTGAGTCATTACCCCTTTGTGTCCTCGACAATCCAAGAAAAAAATCCATACTTATGTCCTCCCATGGCCTTGATGGAACAGGCAATGGCTGATATAGGCTAGTATTGTGACTAAACCCCTTGGCAACTTGACAAACCTGGAAACTCTGTACAAACTTCTTCACATCCTGTGAAATTTGAGGCCAAAAATAATGTTCTCTAAGAATGGCAATGGTCTTATCTCGACCAAAATGTCCTGCCATCCCTCCACTGTGTTTCTCCTTAATCAAATTTTCCCTCATGGAACTCCTTGGAATGCACAATTGACTACCTTTGAACAACATGCCATCCTAAATCAAATAGTCTAACCACTTGGTTCTATCTACAGCAATAGTTCTTTACAAGCTTTCCATGCTTCAGCAAAATCAGGATCCTCGAGGTACAAATTCTTGAGTTCATCAAACCCAACTACTTCAACCTGCATTAGTGTAAGCAACAACTGTCTCCTACTTAGTGCATCTGCAACCCTGTTAGATTTTCCACTTCTATGCTTCAACACAAATGTATAACTCTGCAAGAACTCTACCCACTTCATATGCCTCTAATTCAATTTACTTTGGCTATTTAGGTACTACAATGCCTAATGATCAGTATACAAAACAAATTCCTTTGGCAATAAATAATGTCTCCATTTCTTTAAGGCCTCAACTATTGCATAGAACTCTTGATCATAAACAAAATACTTCTTCTTTGCATCATTCAATTTTTCACTAAAATATGCAATAGGCTTACCTTCTTGGCTTAATACAGCTCCAATAGTGCTACCACTGGCATCACAATATACCTGGAAAACCTTTCTAAAATATGGAAGTGCCAACACAGGCTATTCTGTTACCTTCTTCTTCAACAATTCAAAACTTCTTGCAACTACTACAATCCATTTGAACTCTTTTCTATCCCCTCTTATTGTATCAGTTAGGGGTGCACATAAGCCATTGAAATTCTTAATAAACTTCTTGTAAAAACTAACCAGACCATGAAATGATCTTACCTCAGTAGCAGACCTCGGAGTAGGCCATTCCAAGATGGCTTTTACCTTCTTTGGATCCATTTTGAGACCTTCAGGTGATATAACAAACCCCAAATAGACTAACTCCCTTTTTGCAAAGATACACTTCTTCAGATTAATTAACAATTTCTCTTCCCTTAGCCTTTCAAGGACACTATGAATATGCAGTAAATGTTCTTCCAAAATCTTGCTGAAAATTAAAATATCATCCAAATAGACAATAACAAATTTTCCCAAGAACTTCTTAAGTACCTCATTCATGAGCCGCATGAAGGTGCTTGGGGTGTTTGTCAATCCAAAGGCATGACTAACCACTCATAAAGACCCTCCTTGGTCTTGAAGGTTGTTTTCCACTCATCTCCTTCTCAAATCTATATCTGATGATAACCACTCTTCAGATCTATATTTGTGAAGTACTGAGCTCCACTCAATCAGTCCATAAGATCATCCATCCTTGGCAAAGGAAACCAGTACTTGATGGTTATCCTATTTATAGCTCGAGAATCTATAGACATCCTCCACTCTCCATCCTTCTTTGGTGCAAGTACTACAGGTACTGCACATGGACTCAGGCTCTCTCGAATCAAGCCCTTCCTCAACAGCTCCTAAACTTGTCTATTTAGCTCCTCTGTTTTAGTAGGAGTCATCCTGTGAGCAGCCTTGTTAGGAAAACTAGCTCCTGGAATCAGATCTATCTGATGACAGATTTGCCTTATTGGTGGCAATCCATCTGGAACATTATTAGAGATAATATCTCCAAATTTCCCTAGTAAATCTGAAACTTCAAGTGGTATTTCACTACTACCTTCTTTATCTTTCCTAGGAATCAAAGCATAACACATATGCTGATGTTTCATGCCATCTAAGAACTTCCTTCCATCAACAAGACAAATCCTAGCACTGCTACATACCTTTTCACCTTCCTTTTTCATGGGCTTCAATTTGTGGAGAACTCCATACTTTGTCAGAGAGTATGTGTTTGCATGTCCATCATGCACTGCATGTCTATCAAACTGCCATGGTCTACCCAACAATAGATGGCAAACATCCATTGAAATAACATCATAGAGAACATCATCATGGTAACTTTCAATTTTGAATTTTACTAAACATTGTTCACTTACCAGGACCTTATGATCATCTTTTACCCAAGCAATCTGATAGGGCTGGGGATGTTTCTCCCTCTTGAGCTTTAGCTTAGAGACCATCTCTTTTGATACTAAGTTATCAGTGCTACCACCATCAATGATCACGTCACAACATTTATCTTCACACTTGCATCTAGTACAGAACAAACTCCTTCGTTGTCCTAGTTCAATCTCACCACTTAGTAGGACTCTTTCATTTACCAAGGTCTCTCCTCTTTCTGCATCCTCTGAATTTGATGATTGTGCATCCTCATCCACATGAGCAACCCTAGCTTGGCCCTCAGCTCTCCTATCTATCCTTCCTTGTCATTGAGGGCATTCAAAGGCACGATGACCTTCTTCATTGCAATGGAAATAGGTACCACGGAAGCCTCCTCTTCCTTGTCCACATCCTCTACCTCTTCCTCTCTGATTTCCAAAGTCTTGGTCACAGGAGCGGTTAAAACCCTCATTCCTCTGGTTCCTGCTAGTACCCTCATCTTCATTTTTCTTTTGGGTTTCATTGTGGCCTTCAGATGTCCTACCGCTTCCCCTTCCTCCTTGATTGTGCCCTCTTTGTCTTCCTTCAAACCTTTTATTTAGCTTCTGTTCAACTCATAGGACAAACTGGTATGCCTCTTCAACGCTGGCCATTCTTACCAGACTTAATTCCTCCTAGATGCTAGCAGTTTTTCCAAATTGGGTTTCCATGTAAAATCCTTGTGTCAAATTGTGTGAATGTTCTTATGGTGTTTCATGTTTACATTCTACAAAGTTTTTTTGACCTAGGACAATAACCTACAAAGTTTAATTATTGTATGATCTAATGAATGCATGCATATTTAAGTTTTATGGATATAGGTCTACTAAGAATTGAAAAGTTTTATTTGTACATCTGGACCTTGGATAAATGATTCACCCCCCCCCCCCCCCCCCCCCCATCCCCCAGTTATTCTAAATAATTTCAACACTCCTTCCTAATACTAATATTAAGGAAAATCAAACTTTTAGCTTTGATATGGGTATTTATTTTCTCTTTCTATCCTCTACAATATGATGCATATAGATATTAGACCTCCTAATGCATTAAAGCCCACATATATACCTTATTGCCAAATCTTGTAATTTTGGAATATAATACATGACATATTTAAAATTGTCTCCACCCATTTTTAGGATTTACTATTGGTGCAATTGGTTATATATTCATATAACCCACTAATTATCCTAGATAGGATTTTTTCCAATTGAGAAAGAAATCACAATAACTTCCTTAATAATAAATTGATTTAAATGAAAAAAATCCAAAATAAATTAGATTCATAGTAATTCTATCTCCAATTAGTCCCATGTCATCAATTTGCAAGTGCAATATGTATGAGATGAAATTGCATACTATACTTGAGGAAATGCATAGAAAGTTGTGTGATTATTGTTCCAAACTTCAACCAAAAAAATATTTTCCAACCTCTAGGGTCATGTGGATAAGGCTTATTTATTCCTTCCCAAATATCTACCAACATGCAAATGACCCCCAACTAAATTTTAACAACATTTCGAAAAAGTTTTCATTGCAATTGAAATCAAAAACATTTTTAGATGAATAAGACTTGTCAAATAATGTAGTACTAGTCAACTTGCCCAATCACTATTAAAGTTGCACATAATAATGTTTTCTTGAACTAATGGAGGAAATCCTCTAATTTCATTAGTCTTTCTTATTTTAATCAAGTTGTCAAAGTTCACATGGCAACACCTTCTATGCCATAGTCAACTATCTTTAACTTTTGCAATCAAATGATTATTAATAGTGTATAAGTTTGTCAGTCCAACTTCATGGATCCAAGATCACTTGCATGCAAAGATAATTTTTCATGGGGAAGAATTGAGTAAAATAATAAGGGTTTTGGATTTGAAAATATGAGAGATATTATCAAAACAAATGAATGAATGAAATATGCAATTCATTGATCTAAAGGATTTGAGAAATACAAATCCACAAAGCCCAAAGAATACTTGCATGTAAAAACCTATCATAGAGAAGAAAGAGAAAAGAAGAGGCAAGGGTTTTCTCTAACAAATATGCAAATTGTATTCTCAAAAAAGAAAAAACATGAGAGATAATTATAAAAGATCTATCCTTATAGAAGGAGATCGAAACCTGAAAAAGGGTAACCTAAAAGGAAAAATCCATTTAATAATTACTAATTAATTATTAAATGTGAATGCAAAAGTGCATAAAGGTGAAATATTAAGAAGTAGAATCATATTTATGATCTAATTAACTACCCTTTCCAGTAGCGATCTAACTATGCATATCTTTGAGAAGTATGAAACCTTCAATTATCTCTTGAAATCATGCAAATTGATCAAATATTGTTCGTATATATATATATATATATATATATATATATATATATATATATATATATATATATATATATATATATATATATATATATATATATATATATATATATATATATATATTCATTTCCTTATAGATTGATCTTGATTTTTTAACATAACAAACGCTAATTGGATTTGTGTTAAACCTAGTCAAACTGTTAACACCTAATCATTATCGGGGCTCTTTGAAACTAATTATGATGAACCATCATGCCTCCTTATTTGATTAGGCATGACCACCCATTCATAGGGTTATATATATGAATGAGATTGCAAGAGATAGCACCTTTGAAAAATAATAAATAATACTATCTCTACCTTTGGATATAAGAAGAAAGATAAGTGTCATCTTCAGAATATCATCTCAAGTCTGAATATTAAATTTACATAGTGAAGGGAGAAAAGGTAATTTAATAAATTAAATTAAATTAAATATTTCCTCTAACACCCTCCCTTAAGATGAGAAACAATGAAGCTACAACCAATTCAAGGAAACTACAATGTTGAAAGAAAAATTGGATCTTGGCAACAAGGCCTAATGAGGTACCCAATCATAATCAAATCTCTATGAAATGAAGAAATAGAGAAATACCAGTGGGAAAAAACCTACTCCAGAAAGAGATAGAAAATAATGCACAAATGAAACATCTCAAGAGAATATCTCAAGACCATAAGTACAATGAAAGCCCCCATTATAGAAGCTTGAGACTCTGTAGCCCCCCTAGAATGAAAAAACTCATGTATTGATGAACATACCAATATGGCTCCAATCTGAAGGAAACAAAGGCAGTGGAAAAGGATGATAAAACCCACATATGTAAGGTGTAGCTAGAAGTCCTAGCTAATGCTCAAAGGAGAAAGGATGAGAGTCCTAAAATGGAATCACTAATGGAGGTGAGATAATAGGTGTGATGAATCTATCATCTAAGAGGAGATGTGTATCCTTTGATATATCCTCAACAACTGTAGTAGGTGAGTTAATGAATGGAGTTGCAATAGTAGGAAATTTTGAAGAGTAATCTTATGCAAGAGATGCAATCTGAATAGGAGGTGGAGGTGTATAAGTCACAATACTAGTCTCGAGAATAACACATAAGTTCAAGAGATCTGACTTCACATTAGTAAACTCTCATGAAAAAAGAGAGTGACTCTCTTATAGTGGAAATGGTGGACCAAAATGTGAAAAGGGATATAGGTGGGAAGCATGATCAATAGTCTCTATAGCAATAATATTTCCTCTCTCACTATCTCTGATATGCACTAAATCTTGTGCAAACTCAACTATCTTCCTTGTCCCACTATGTGTAATTTGATAAATAGAGAGAAGTTTAGAGAAAAAATATGCAACACAAAGTACATCATGAAATGCACCATCATCGATGTCAATAGAAACTTTTCCACATATAGTCATAAAAGTTTTGTTCCCCATCAAAGTTTGTGGAGTAGGAGAAGCCTCAAAAGAAGAGAACAAATCCTAAGAAGATGTCATATGGTATGAAGCACCTGAATCCAATAACCATCTAGAAGAATAAGGAATAGTACTTGCAAATACTATATGACTCTTTCCTATATCTAAGTTACCATTTGACTAAAACGATGATGATGAAGAAGGTCTATCAAAAGTAGAAGGAATATCAATGTTACTATTTTGAAGGAGAGCTATCAAATATTAAACCTGTTGAGATGTGGAGCCTAATCAGACTCAAAGGTTTATTTGGCATATTTTCCCTCCAAAATTATTTCTATGGGGGTTTGGGGGCAGTGCCTACAAGAAGGGATCAAGGGGCAGTGCCCAAGGTGCACTCCCTATTGCAATATATGGTGGGCTTGAGGGGTAATTCTCCCATGGGGGTTTTTGGGGGTAGCACCTCTGAAGAAAAAAATGACCTTATATTGTAAAAGGTGCTACCTACTATTTTTTCTATTATTCTAGCCCTAATATTGTAAGTGAAAAAAAGCTTGTATAAAAAGCTTAGGGTTATGGATTTTAAAAAGGTGTGATGCAAAAATTGATTCTTGTGACAATATTGAGTTGTAAGGGCTTATAAATTATAATCAGGTTGTAATCACTAGATCATAATAATATTGGACTTTCTTTTTGGTGGATGTAGACCAAGGCTTGGGTGAACCACACTAAATCTTGGTGTCTTATATTCTCTTCTATGAAATTTATTAATTTTTGATATTGGTTATATTTGATCCTATTAAAACCTGTTTGGCATAGCCATCTAACTTCTTCTCATAGAAATGTGACTCAACATGATTAGGCTCATTACAATAAGCATACTTTGGTCTTTTGTCTTTGATTTTACCCCTCTTAGGAGGAGGTGGCCTTGATGAACTATGAGTGCTAGAATTAGTTCAAGACTCTGTAGAATGAGATTTCTGTGTCTTCTCCTTCATCACAAAGATGGACAAGCTACCAATGCACAATTTTGTGAGCCTGTAGAGAATCCAACTAATAGAGCTTAGCCTTCTCTTCAATCAAATGATCACAAAAAATATCAAAGGATGGCATGGTAAATCTATTACCCAAAGCATCTTTACTAGAATAGAAGGTAGAAGCAAAAATCTAAAAGTTTCCATGAAGCTTAGAAAGAATTAGATAGATGCACTCAGTGTCAGTCTTGGTTTTCCCACAACTCTGCAATAAAGATCTTTGTTGTTTGAATTTCACCAAGAAGTCCTCAATGTAAGGAAAAGAATCTGGTATAAGAGAGGTAAGCTCTACCTCAATCTAAAGTTCCCTAAACTCATTTATTGTACCAAACAAACCTTCAAGCTTCATCCACATAGCTAAAGGGGTATTGTACCCATCAAGATGAAACTATAGACTATTAGAGACCTATGAAGAAATCAATCCTATTACCTTATCCATCTTGTTCCTATGTTGCACAACCTCAAAAGGCCTTTATAAAACTGGTTACATTACATCTAAACAAGATCACAACCCTTTTGACCAGAGAAACCATGTCATCAAGGTCTTCCATGTGTGATAGTTATTAAGGGTCAAAAGTTCTAGGCAAGAAGAGGTCTTGACCATTGTTTTAGAAGGTGTTGAATTTTTTTTTAATGTAGTTATGGTTTACATAAGTAAATAATAGAAACAATATGATAAAACACCCCCCATAATGCAAAAAAATGAACCCCAACTACTAGAAGGAATGCATAAATGAGAGAAGAGAAAAAAAGATTCAAAAATGAATAAAAAATACTTGATAAAAAATATTGGTGAAATGACAAAGAATCTAGAAAGTGCTCGAGAAGATCTTTCTGGCATTTTTTCAAATAAAAAAATAGAGCTATAATGAAGAAGTTATGCCCCCCAATAGATAGAAGTCATCAACAAAATTCAAGTGCAAAAATAGGTACCAAACTAGAAAAAAATCCCAAAAATACCTGATCCATCATATCCATCGTAGAACTAGCTTTTCAATGCTTCTTTTGGATGAAACAAATACTACTATATGCTCAAGATATCATGAGAAAACTAATAGGGCCCCCCAAAAGCACATAAAAAAGAATTTATTATTTAAAATAAATAAATAATCATAAAACACTAGTGTAGCAATAGTGGATTGGTCTGCTAGTAGTGGTGGGAAGCCGAGTGGTGGTTGAGAGGAGCTCGAGAAGAGTAGTGACCAATGGGAGGAGCAGTGATGGCAGTGGTGGAAATCAAAACATGGTGCTAGATTCATGAACATGGCATTGAGAAATTTTGCAGGGCTATGAAGCTACTGCTGGTGGCCAAAAGGGTGGTTGTGGTGTTGATAATCCTTTGTGGTAACCAAAATACTCCCAACAGTTTCAAAAAAATGGTAGCGGTGCAGGAAAATGACTTTGTGGCCACTTTAATTTTAAATTTTATTTTTTCAAACACTCACTTCGTAACACATGTAGGGGACCAACAGCCTAGTGGGCAAAATTTTTATTGCCTCCTAGATCAATGTTGTCCAAAATAGACAAAATTTACATGAAAATAGGGGTTTTGACACCTTTTGAATCCAACCATGAGTTTTTCTTGGCCTCAGAGTGCTTTGAAAATTAGAAACCCCCTATATTCACAACAAATACCTAAAAACACCAGATCTATTCTGTTAAACCCTCACTCTCATTTTTCTTCAAATATTGAACAAGCTATAATAGATTTAGCTCTGATACTATGAAGGACTTTAGAAACAAAAATCCATAAAGCCTAAAGAATAACTGCATGTAAAAACATGTCACAGAGAAGAAAAAGAAAAGAAGAGGCAAGGGTTTGTTTTGAAAAATATGCAAATTGTATTCTCAGAAATGAAAAAGATGAGAGCTAATTACAAAAGATCTATCTTTATAGAAGGAGATCAAAACTCGAAAAAGGGTAACCTAAAAGGAAAAAGCCATTTAATAATTAATTATTAACTATTAAATGTGAATGTAAATGTGCATAAATGTGAAATCTTAAGAAGGGAGAAAATGTAATTTAATAAATGAAAATTAATTCACTTTTTTCTCTAACATGATCCTTATAAAAGGAAATCAAGTAACCTAAGAAAACCCTAAAAGGAAGGAATTTAATAATTAATATAATTATTAAATGTCACTAATGTGTAAGTGAAATCTTATGAAGGAAGTGAAGGTAACTTAATGACTAAGTCAAGATAAATTAATGATTAAGTTATTACTTTATTCTAACACCTCCCTTCAGATGAGCAAGAGTGCAATTATGAACAATTCAAAAAAATCATGCAAAGCATTACCACATTAGCATATTTATTAAAAAAATATGAGAGAGAAAAGATGAATAAGTAGAACATGTGACTCAAGCGCCAAATCAAGTCAAGATCCTGATTTTCCAAACATGTTTACTATTAGGTACCAAAAGGAAGGATTATAAGTATAACAACATATTCCCTTCAAGATGGGTCAAATTATTTTAAAATGAAGGGAAACTCCATTAAGAAAATCCTCTTCCTAAGGAACAAACTGGAGAGAAACTCTGGTATAAATATTATCCTTTCAGAGTGGAACTAATTGATAAAAAATGGAGGGAAACTCCATATAAATATCATCCTTTTAAAGTGGGACAAACAAACAAAGTGGAGGGAGACACCATATAAATATCATCCTTTTAAAGTATAACATATATATGAAAAATGGAGGGAAACTCCACATAAAGTAAGTGCACACCATTATAGGATGAACGAATACTCCACAAGCCAAATAAGACACCCGTGATTTAGTTATAACTAACAATTCCTTCATACTTTGAGTCAAGTATAACTAGGGGGTCCTTTATAGTTAACCTTGACAAGCTGGCTCTCAATGAAACTTATTAGAGTAACTAGATATTTTTCTAATTAACTCTATTATACTTAAGCTTAACTTTAAGCATCTACTATGATATGGAGTTCTCCCCTAAATTTGAGGCATTTTAATTACTTTTAAAAAAAATATTCATGCACAGTTTTTGCAAATTAAAATATCTTTAGTAAATTAATTTCTCTCTCTATTTAATTTTTGAAGCATTTTTTGATAAAATATTTATTAAGTAATAATAATATTTAGCATTTATTTAAAAATGATCTCCTAAACATATTATTATTAAATTAAATTAATATTATTATGTTCTAAAATTAAAACTATATTTTTCTCTTTAAATTTAATTCTTTTTCTTTAATTAATTTTTTAATAAATTAAATATACATAAATATTGAAATTATCTTAATAATTTTCCATCAAAATAAATCAGTAATTAATCTTTTAATTTGATTTAATTAATAGAAAAATCACCAAAGACCTAAAAGATGAAATATGAAAATCCATCATAAAATACCACATACAAGATCAAACTCAAAGGATATAATCATGAACTTACATCATAGGATGAATTTAGAAGGGTAATAATCTTAGATACTTGTCCTAATTTTCTAGAACAATTCATTTTAAAGGTAAGGATTTGGACTCAAGAATTTATCTCCCCTCTCTTACCATTGAGATATTGTGATAGGGTATGCTCATCCTGACAATTCAAGGAAGTCGATACGTAGTACCTGTAATCTGCATAAAATCCATGCATGTAGAAACACATATATTCTAAACTATAGTGGTACATCATGTAGATCCTAACTGGCAGGTGACTACAACTCTCTTTCTTAACCACATCAGAAACATCATACATAAAGAAACCATATGCACACACCATACATATGCAAGTATGAGGTAAGTATCCATAGAAAACACATATAAGTAATCCATCTAACTAACATCCTTAAATAATTGAAATCACTATAATTCATCATCATCAAAGTATAATCATTCATACATGAAGTAACTAGTACCAAAGTAGTCTCATCATATAATCAACTGAGTATGAAAGCAATATCCAATAATCTGGAAAATAATGCTACTAATAATCAAGCATAAACATAAACTAGCCTAAAAGAGTTTGACAATAAAATCAAAAAAGTTAACTAGGGGTAGGCACTATATCCATCCTCCTAGACTTGGGCTTACTCCTGGAAGCCTACAAGAAAGTTAAAACTAAAGAACTCACTATGTGGGTCCCATTGGACCCTTTCCCCGTAAAGGAGAATATGACTCCATTGAGAACACACTTTGTGACCTACCCATGTCTCCAACCATACGTTCTAAAGCTACAGGTCTCTTGTTTGAGAATTTTGATTTCCGTTAAGGTCAATGGGATGACTTGTGTCCACATTGTCCACATGAGAAACACTCTCCATTGAAACTCCTTTGCACCCTAGGTGCACTAGACTATTGGACACTACCTCTACTAGGATAAGAAGGAATACTCTAGGATGACCAATCATACTAGTTGCACTTATTGCACTGAGAGTACTGAAGGTCCTATCATGTGATCTAACACCACCACTTAGAGTTGGAGGATAAGATCCTCCCTGCTATTGATTACCTCCAGAAGGAGGTTTCTTACTACCACCTACTCTTGGATTACCCTTGGACCCTGATACTATAGGTGCTTCCACAAAGCCCCCCCATCCTAGGTTAACACTTTTCTCTATGAGTACGGCTCAATGTACCACATCTTTGAGGGTTTCAGGTTCAAATACCTTCACACCCCCAACTAGATACTTGTTCAAGCCTATGATGAAATGTTGTGCCAATTGTGTTGGGTTATCACTAATTCCCACATAGGGCATGAGCTCATAGAATTTGAACTCATAATCTACTACGGTCATAGTAAACTATCTCAAGTTGTGGAATTCATCTGCTCTCTATTGGTTCCATTCCTCTAGTAGGAATTGCTCATAGAAGTTTTCTAGGAATAATTCCCATGTGACATTGTTCATGTTTATACCTAGTTTCTTCTCTTTGATAGTCCACCATGTGGCTTTAAAGAGTTCTAGGTTGGTGATAGCAAACCTTTCTTTGACATTAGTGTCAAAGTCCTGAGTAGAAAAACCCTATCAAGGGTAATAAGCCATTGCTCAACTACATAACCTGAACCCAACCCATTAATGGGTTTGACCTTGGACCTTTGAAGGTCCTTCATCTGAGCAGCTACAACTAATCTCTGTCAGTCCCTCTAAGGGCTCCTAGACCTAGGTTTATGATCATTCCTTGTCTGGTCTACTCCATCCTAACCAACACCCTGAAGACGAGGTAGGTGATCCATGATAGTCTTTATCATTTGCGTTAGCTCAACCTCCTCTGAGTTGGCCTCAAGCTCTCAATGGTTCTCTTCATTATGCTCACTGACATGCTCTTCCCTACCCTCTTCCTAATTAAGGCCTTCATGGATAGACTCATGTACACTAATGTTTCTACCTCATCCACAACCTTTACCATAGCCTAGGCTATAGCCTCTCACTGAAGATCTTATCCCAAATACCATCCTATAATAATATCCAAGATACAAGATACTATAATAACCATAAAACATACTATTGTAAGACATACATAAAAGACACATGTTTTAAAACTAGTATAAGT
>CM053789.1:34701237-34743737 GCA_028749045.1 Cupressus sempervirens | reverse complement strand
CTTTTTTTCCTCCATTTAAATAATTAGTTTAATCTCATTAGACCTTTTATTAATTTAGAACTAATATAAATGAGTTAGACTTTATTTCTCTTAAATAAATGAGTTAGACCTTTATTTCTCTTAAATATTGTGTCCATATTTATTAATTAATTTATATTAATATATTAAAATGGTCCTTTCTTAGATAATATTTTATCTCCCCTATAAATTAGCAGTACATGTTTCCTCTTATTTTATAAATTGGGATAGACTTTTTATTAATTCAAATTAATAATCATTAATTTACTTCCCTAAGGAATCTTATTTAATGCTCCACTTTAAGATGGGTCTTATCTCATTTTAAAGTTCGAGGCATTGGCTGCTTTGAGATCTTTATAAAAGGGAGCCTTCTAACTTCATTTTCACAACATAGTGCATCAAGAAATCAAGACATCCAAGTACCCATGCTCAAGTACTCAAGCCTTCAAGAATTCTTCAAGCTATTCCTCCATTAAAGATCAAGGATCCAAGCATAAAGAAATTAAAGGAGTTTATATAGCAATATCTTCTTCAAGATCCTTTGTTGCATCTTCCACATCCATCCATCTTCATCTTATTGATCCAAACAAATTGGTGAAGTGAGCACACTACATTTGATTTGAGAGATCTAACTATTATAAGGTGAATTCACACATTTACTTTAATGTAGTTTTAGTTACTTCAATCCAAGGTTAATTCCTAAATTGGGTATTGACTGAGGTAAAGCCCCCATGAACAAACCAAAAACCATTTTTTTGCAAGTTACAGATCTCAAATTAACAAACAGGTTGCAGATCTGAGTACCCTTTTCATCTTTTTGTAGAACTACAAAATCAAAATCATAATTGGACATATTGAATTAGGGTCGCACCACACCCCTAATGAACTAGTTCACTCCTATTGATCAAGGTCACACTACACCCTTGATGATCTAGTTTTCCCTTGAAGATTCTAGTTTGACCTTATGGGCTAATTTGGGTAGTATTGCACCCTTGATTTGACCAAGTCACCCTTGATTTCTCTCTAAATAATTTCTAGGTTTTTTCTGTAGTGTGATTTTCAATCTCTATTGCATGAATTGACCCTTTTGGAGGTTGTTTGAAAAGCAAATATTGATATTTTAAAAAAGGTATATATTTTTGTCTCTTTCATTTCAATACACTTTATGATTACTCAGTTCTACATTGCACATCTACTTAATCTCTCTTCATAGCTCTTGATATATTGGGGTTTTAAGGACTTTAGTATCCTTTCTCTAGTCCTATAGCCTTTAGATCTTTATTTTCATCAATGCTCATTCATCACTTGGTTGGAACTAATCTTCCTACTGTAGACACCTAAATCTGATTACATCAATAGGTAATTGTATTTAGTCATCTCCTAGGAAATTATTGATTAAATATTTATTATTTAATTAATTTACCATCATCCCCTAGTTAATTAATTAATTTAATTAACTATAGTCCAATTGATAAAATTAAATGATAACCCAAAATCAAATTGTCAATTAAATCCCTATTCCTCTATTAATTTAAATAAATTCTCAAATCTATTTAATTTAATCCCATATCTTCATTTTATTAAATAAATCATTTAATAAAATATCCAAACCCCTAAAACATCCCTAAGACCTACCTCTATCTCAATCCAACTCATTCACCCATACTAACCTCACTTAGCCTCCTAATTAACCCATTCCATCAAAGCTAAGCCACTTGCCCCCTAACCCCCTACCTAAGCTAATCCTAATCCCCCTCCTAAACATGTGCACAACTTTAAGCAAGGGTTAAAAACTTTCTAACCCAAACCAAAGTCAAAAGATCTTCCTTATCCTCTTCCATCCCCACCCAAGAGCATTAATGGCTCTTACATCCCTTTTTATGACTCTTACATCCCTCTTACATACTCAACCTCCCTCATTACTCCCTTTGACCAACGCTTATCTCATCCCCTCACACTCATCCTCCTTGTGACAAGTGTCACTCACCTATTGGCTCTAAACAAGCACAATCCATGTGCTTCCCTTTGAATGCATTTTAGCCCTCCGTCACCAATCTTCCATCCTTGCATCTTGACCCTCCATTTCTCCACCCCTTAGCCTATAAATAAAACCCTTCCCTCTCACAATCCATCAACCACCTTCATGAAAATTTATAATGCTATTTTGAGAGCCTTAAAACTACCAAAATACCATCATAAAGCTAAAATCCATCCATACCTCCATTGTTGAAACCCTCATCCATATACCTACTTGATAAAACCTCCCATCCTTTGGAATCTTGAGCACAATGTGAGCATACATCCCCATCCATCAGGGACATAGCTTCATCATCATAGGAAACACTTAAGGAGCTTACCATTTTTGGTCTGCTTTCCTCCATGGTGTCTTCTTTGGTCCTATCATAAGTGTTTACTCATTTGGTTATTGTGAATGCTTTTTTTAGTATTAGTATTCCTTTTATACTAATTAAATTAGGTGATACATTTTGGCACGCACAATGGGACCCACATTCAGGTCACTACAATCTCACTTTTTTTGTTAATGTTTGAACTAACCAAATTGATAGTTTGTGCTTGTTTGTGCACATAGGTGGTTTTCTAACTTTTTTTGTAGGAACCAAGGTCTCTTATTAGAAATTGCACTCCTAGCTGTGAAAGAAAATTCCAATTTAAGCAACATTTCAGGAGCCTTTTTTTTGCAATCCTACAGCTCAAAATCGTGAACCTGTAGCTATTGGATCACTATCCTAAACCCATGAAGGTGGGATCAATTTTTGTCTCAAATCCCACCACCAAGCACCATTAAAAATCCCCCCATCAATCCTGTTGACCAATCCTCCTGTACAAATGCTAGTTTTTACTAGCAAGATCACTATAAAAGACCTGCAGAAATGCTTGAGCTATTTAGTCAACTAATATTCCCCACTTTTTTCCTCTTCTATTGAACCCACTGACAAATTATTTGATGGTAACACTCCCTCATAGAACCATTTTCCCATGGTTTTACTAGTTCACTATACTACAAGTCCATCATCTCTCAATTGTGTTCCCACATCACCTAATCATTTTTTAAACTCACAAGATCACTGTTTTACCCATGAAATTGCTATTAATCTCGTAGGATCATTTTTTGGCTTGTGGGATAAATCAAATTTTGACTTTTGGTGGTTATGTAGGATAGGGGTAATTCTAAGCATTTTTATGCCTATAAAAAAGAACAAAAAAAGTTAAAAGTTTCCTTCCCATAGTTAATAAGCTTTGATTTTGGGGATTTTGGGTGACTTATCAAATTTTTTTTTTGTAGCATTGTAGATTGGAGCATCTTCAAATCCTAACCATGTTCTTTGTAGTTTTTTCTTAGAATGAACTTTCATTAAATGAATATCACTTAAGTCAATCTTGAATTCCATGGACTAATCAAGTTTTTTTTATTGGAATGCATGATTAAAATAAAAAAACCCAATCTTGAATGCCAAGGATCAAATAATCATTGCTATCCCTCACACTTCAACTTTGGGGCTTAAAAAGAAATCACTCAATCTTGAATGCATAAATGAATTAACTTGTTAACTCATTCCTTATCAAATTTCTCATGCTGACAATGCTCGATTTACTTATATTGACGAACTCTCAATCTTTGTTATGTTGACAACACTATCAAGTTGGAATGAACATTGTATGCCATAAGCACGATGTCTTCTATCATAGATTACAAAATATGAATCATCAATTGGAAAAGAAGAAGTGCTTTTTAAACCCAAGATTAGTTATGTGGTCTTGTTTTAAACTTTTTAGGAGGCATACTTGGAGATTTCATCACCCCTTGGGATGACCCTAACTCTAGTATTTTGAAAGAGTACAAATATCAAGAGGTGAATCGAAAGACACCTCTCTTGGAAGCATAATCTTTTCACTCTTGGCTAAGCCCCAAAGAACTTTATACCTTTGGAAAGTGAAGGTGGAGATTTGGGTTACCATCCCCTCCCAGTTGTGTGGCATTATTTTCTTTCATCTACAAATTTGGGCCTCACCTACCCTATGTATATCGAGGACACCACTAGCTAAGCTTGTATATGCTAGAGAAAACATCTCATAGGGCTATTGGTGTGTTTTATGTGCTTGAGTGTTCAAAACCATCCCCATGTTTCAAAAAAAATCAATTGCTTTTGCTAAAGAGATGACTTGTCTATCCTTTGAAACAATTGTTAGCAAGTCCATTCACAACAACCCAACCATTGGTCAATCATTCAACCCAAATGAAAGGCATACTTAGCATAGTCACTACCTCATTCGAGATTCATCCAAGCTTCCAAGCTTTCCTCTAGTACCATAATTCCTAATGTCTTCCATAAAGTCTTCCTTTTCTCTCCATCTCTTAACTAGTAACATTCCATCCCTACCCAACTCATCATCAAAACATGATGTCACAATCCTATTTCAATGATTTTGGTCATACCACCTTTTCTCCCACTCCATCCTATTCCATCGATGATAAAGATCTGGTTGATTATGATGGGTATATTGAAAGCCTTAGAGATATTCCTCCAAACATCCTCCAAAATCTAAACATTCCTCCAAACTACTCCATCATTCCTCCATGCATGCTCACTTGTACTCCTTACCATGCCTTTGACAAGGGAAATCCATTATTATCTTCATCCTTACCATCTTCCTATATTGTTCCCACATATTCCTCTTATACATCAGCCATCTCTCCATCTTCCTCCACCTTTACATCCCAATCTCCACCCTTCTAGAATAATGTTAGTAGCTACATCCCTAGTCCAAGCCCACCATCCCAATCTCCTCCAAACCACTTTCCAAATCCTCCAAGAAATCCTATTTATACAATAACTCATCCTAATCCCTATACTCTTTCAAGTCCAATATGATCGTCTCCAAGGAATTTTACAATGAAACCCAAAGCAAATCCATCTCCTACACCCACCACTCCTCTTACATCATCCTATCACTACCATCCCTATCTCATCCACCCCACTTATCAAACCCCTTCCATCTCCTACCTCCCATCCATAAAATCCCTCCAAATCCCATCCACCTCTTCTCCTCGTAACATTACCCAAATCCCATATAATGAACCCAATGAGTCCCTCCCCCATAAGATCATCCCCATTGAAGAATATCCCACCCATCCATCTAGCTCACTTAAAGAAACCATCCATACTTCTCCTATCATACCATCCATTCCCATCCATTCTTGTCAAGTTCTTGTCCAAAATCATGTTGAAATATCCTATGGTACAAAAGAATATCCCACCATCCCACTTATTCCCCTAGATGTTCCACTTTTACCAATCACTCTATCCAAAGACCAATCACCATCCCCTCCATATCCAAATCCTACCATCATTCCTACTCCATCTCAAGATAAATTCCCATCAACCCATCCAAATCAAGATCCTATCATTCCATCTCCTTTGCTTCACGATCATACATCTCCCATACTCCATTATGATAGATCCATAGAAGAAGAACTAACTATCATATCTGAAGCTTTGACTCCTTCAGCTAATAATGGACTCACATCTTTTGTTCCACATGATGAACATCATATTAAAGAAAGAAATAAAAGTTTATCTCTAGATGTTGGTATCCCTTCTATCCCTACATGCTCCCAAGTCCTTCCATCTTCACCCCATCATTCTCATCCATCTTGTTCTCCATCTATTTTAGGCCTTTATCCTACTACTTCTCTCCAACACTCCATTTTGGGTCCATATATGCCTTATCTAAATCCCCCACCATTTCCATCCATTTTGGGTCCTTATATACCTAATATGAATCCTTTATCTCCTCCATCTATTTTGGGACCTACTCCTTCCTCATTTCCATCTATTTTAGGCCCATATCTTTCATTCCCTCCATCCATTTTGGGCAATTATATGCATCCATATCCTATATTTTAATCCATCACTCAATCCCTTCAATCCACAAGCTATATCATCAAAGAAACTCACCATTGAATCCCTTCCAACCTTCAAACTCTATCACTCCATACATTATCCCTCCATATCATCCATGCTCTTGTTCCCATAGCATGGCTAATAGAAGAAAATTAGATGCCAAAATAAGAAAACACAAATTCTAAAATCCACAAAAATCAAAGTTTCAACATTTCCCTTCTAAAATACATGTTCCAAAAGAGAATCATTTAATCCCAATCAAAGAAAAAGTCAAGTGGTGACAAAGGCCCAAGTTGTAAAAGTCAAAAATCATATGGATATCCAGGATGCTCATAAAAGAAATTCATCTCAAAGAAAATGTTCAATTGGCATGCACTCATGCTACCCAAAAAGCCTCATACATTCATACTTCATCCAAATCTCCATATATACATCCTTCACCCCTGCAATCCACTTTTGGTCCCTCTGCTTCTTGTCCTACAATTCTAGTCCTCCATCTTCCAACTTTACTTTTAGTCCTTATATTTCTCTTCCTCCATTTTCTCCTTAACCTCACTTAACACCATCTTTCCCTCTATTTCATCACCTTTCAAGGTGTGTGCCAATGATGATCTTTCCATTTTCACACAAACCTTATGTCTTCCCATCCATTACTTGCTAACTCCCACCCATCATTTTGCTTATATAATCCAATCCTTTTCTACTCCCTCCCTTCCTACCAACATCTATGAGTAAAAATGCATCAAAAAAGTTAAAAAAAAGAAAGTAACAAAAGAAAATAAAAATAGTCCACTGGTGAAGCCTTGGCAATTCAAGTGCCTTGGACAAGTACCATGATGAAAACTTGGCAAACAAGCGTCATGTGTAATCCTTTTATCCAAATGATCTATATACTTGGGGGCACTTTCCACCACCCATCATACCCATCTCATCCCACCATCCCAACCACATCTTCTCCATTTCACCCATAATCCTTCTTCAGATCTTGATAAAAATAAAGTCCACCACTAGATACATGCTTTTGGTCATCCTTTTGACATCCATTTCCCCTCAAAGTTTGTATCCACCTATCCTTTATCCACCCCTTCTTTCATCCCCATATAAGCCCTCCATCATCCTTATCTGTTGAACTTAATTATACCCTATCTTCCCTACTCTTCCACTTTTCCTCTGCTAGCCCCCCTCTACCTCATTATCCTCTTATCATCCAACTCTCTATCCTAGAACACCCCTCATAAAAACTCCTCCTCACTTTCATCTATCTCTCTCATCCTCTTGTTGACCAATATTCCATCCTATCACACCCCTTCTAAAACCTCCTCTTGAATAACATATAACTAGGGGCACTATATTCCTTGGAGATCATGTTGTGCCCATCTTTCCATCAAAAAAGAAAAGAAAAGAAAAAGAAAGTAACAAAAAAAACCATCCACTAGTGAAACCTTGGCAATTCAAGCACCTTGGACAAGTACCATGATGAAAACTTGGCAAACAAGCATCATGCATAATCCCTTTATCCAAATGCTCTATATACTTGGGGGCACTTTCCATCACCCATCATACCCATCTCATCTCACCATCCCAACCACATCTTGTCCATTTCACCCACCATCCTCCTTTAGATCTTGATAAAAATAAAGTTGACCACCAGATACATGCTTTTGTTCATCCATTTGACATCCATTTCCCCTCAAAGTTTGTATCCACCTATATTTTATCAACCCATTCTTTCATCCCCATATAAGCCCTCCACCATCCTCATCTGTCGAACATAATTATCCCTATCTTCCCTGCTCTTTCACCTTTCCTCTCCTAGCCCCCCTCTACCTCATTATCCTCTTGTCATCCAACCCTCTATCCTAGCACACCCCTCATAAATAATTCCTCCTCATTTCTATCTATCTCCCTCATCCTCTTGTTGACCAATATTCCATCCTATCATACCTCTTATAAAACCTCCTCTTGAATAACATATAACTGGGGGCACTATATTCCTTGGAGATCATGTTGTGTCCATCTTTCCATCCCCCCAATTCTATCCCCATTTTCATCTTGTCATCCCCAAAACCAGTCATCCCCTTTTCCTCTATCCTTACACTTCCCCACACCTCTCCATCTTTCCATCACCTAGTACATCCCTTGTCATTGGTATCTCACTCTACACTATCCCCATATACCCCAACATCATCCATTCATATCCTAAGTGCTCTCAAAAATCTACCATCCACTGCACCATCCCATTGTACATATTTCAACTCATCCAATTACCTTCTTAATCTTTTGTCCAACCTTGTTGCAATCCTTGGTCACACCTCACTCATCATCATTGGGATGCACCCTTCCGACTCAATATTTTCATCCTCATCACTCTATCCAGCATCAATCCACTATCTTCTACTCCCAATATTTTCATCTCCTCTATCTCCTTATCCCAAGCTTTACTCTCACTATCTCCTCATATTAATGTTTTTACCTCCACTATCTTCTCATCTTGAGCTTTTCATTTGCTATCTCCTCATCTTGAGCTTTTCATCTGCTATCTCCTCATCTTGAGCTTTTTATTCCCTATCTCCTCATCCTAAGCTTTTCATCCCCTATCTTCTCATCCTAAGGCTTTCATCTCCTTTATCTACCCATCCAAAGATTTTCCTCTATCTCCTTACTCGAGCTTTTTATTTGCTAATCTTCTCATCGCAAATCTTTCATCCACTATCTTCTCATCTTTATCTTTCCCACTATTATCCTACCATGTTGATATTTTTTACAGTAATCCCTTGTAAATACTTTGGTCTGTCAACTGTATATTCCTTATGCACCAGTACTTAAATTGGTACCATTTTATATCTCTCATCTTGTTGTGTCAGTTCATGCTTGATCACAAATTGCAGTTCTCTTGGTTAGGTGCTTTGGTGAATCCTCCTACAAGATCCCTTGTCATCAAAATGTTGTCCTAAAAAGTTTTGATTGCCCAACTCATCCTAGTCCTTGATATTATTGATAGATCCTTGTAGGATGCATCCTTCCTATTATCTGATCTTGTTTCATCAGTATCTAGTCCTATCGATCTCTTTGGCAAAAGGTTAACTTTTTAATGGATTTACATTTTCTTTCAATTTATTTTCTTTTTGGGATTTCAAGTTTGGTTCTTAATGCATCTCTTCCAAGTGATTTGGATTTTTCTCTCCTCAAGGTCACCACGATCTCTTATATCACAATGTGCTACAAATGGGGCAATTCAAGGGAAAGGTTTTGATCAGGTCTCTTTCTTCTTCTTTTTTCACTTGTGAGTCAGTCGAATATGACCCTTGCATATTGCAAATATGTGATCACTTATGGTTACATGGTGCACTTGGGCAATATCATTTGCTTGTAGGTTACCTAGTATCATTTTCACTTTGATTCCTCTTGGATTCATGTGTGATTCTTGGGCAATCCTTCCCTATTTTTTTCGCATCAGTCCTTAGCTTGGTACCATTGTATATCTCTTATCTCTTCGTGTTAGTTCATGCTAGATCACAAATTGCAGTTCTCTTGGTTAGGTGCTTTAGCAAATCCTCCTACAAGATCCCTTGTCATCAAAATGTTGTCCTAAAAAGTTATGATTTCCCAACTCATCCTAGTCCTTGATATTACTGATAGATCCTTGTAGGATGCATCCTTCCTCTCACATGATCTTGGTCTGTCAGTATCTAGTCCTATTGATATCTTTGGAAAAAGGTTAACTTTTCTATGGATTTACATTTTATTTCAATTTATTTTCTTTTTGAGATTTCAAGTTTGGTTCTTAATGCATATCTTCCAAGAAATTTGGGTTTTTCCCTCCTCAAGGTCACCATGATCTCTTATATCATGGTATTCTATGAATGGGTCAATTTGAGGGAAAGGTTTTGATCAGGTCTCTTTCATCTTCTTTTTCTACTTTTGAGTCAATTGGATATGACCCTTGCATATTACAAACATGTGATCACTTGTGGTCACATGGTGCACTTGGGCAATATCATTTTCTTGTGGGTTACCCAGTATCATTTCCACTTTGATTCCTCTAGGATTCATGTGTGATACTGGGGCAATCCTTGCATGTCTATTTTGTGTCAGTCCTATGTAATATTGGTACAAAAGCCTTGATGTTCTTAGTAACCTTGGCACATACCCAATATTCCTATATCAAAATAAGTGCTCAACTATATGGTGGTGCTCCGCTTTGGAACACCCCCAAGCTCAAGCTTTAATAAATCCTTCACCCTTCCATCCTATCCAAGCATCCCATCCAATCAATCCTCCAATCATGATCCACTAATTTTATCCTTATGTCATCTTATCAATACATCCCATCCTATCCATGCATCCCATCCTATCAAAATCTCTCATCCTGTCCAAGCATCCCATCCAATCAATCCTCCAATCATGATCCACTAATTTTATCCTTATCATAATCCTCACTTTTGTATCAATCATAATCATAGCTCCTACATCAATCATAATTATAGCTCTTGCATCAATCATAATCATATCTCCTACATGAATCATAATCATAGCTCCTACATCAATCATAATCATAGCTCCTGCATCAAATCATAATCATAGCTCCTACATCAATCATAATCTTAGTCATCACCAATCCTAGAATCATAATCTCCCCAACCTTACCATCTTCCAAATCACTTCCTTTGGCTCAATTTCAAACAACCAATCACCCTCCTCCCTCCCCCTATAACTAGTGTTCTTAACCATTGCTTATCCTTGTGCACAAGGTTTTCCTTTGTATCGTTCTCCCATTGTGAGAGTATGAGCTTCCTTAAACCCCCCCTCTTAGCCACTCTTGGTCCTCCTGCTTGCCCCAAATTCTTGTACTTTTCAATAATTTGTCGAGCCTCACCTTCTCTCCCCACCACCTTTTTGAGGGGGCATCATACAGTCCATTCTCTCCTCTTCTACTCAAGAATAGGGCAACCATGTTGCTTCAAAAAGTCTTCTTCACATTATTTATATCTAAAAGGCTTAGGAGAACAATTTATAATAAGAGACCTTGGTGCCTACAAAAAATGTTAGAAAACCACTTGTGTGCATAAATGAGCACAAATCATTAGTTTGGTTAGTTCAAATATTAACAAGCAAAGTGAGATTGTAGTGACCCAAATGCAGGTCCTAGTGAGCATGCAAAAATGTATCACCTAATCAAGTTAGTGTAAAAGGAATACTAATACTATAAAAAACATTCACAATAACCAAATAAGTAAACACTTACGATAGGACAAGGTTATCACCAAAAGGAAGGAAAACCAAGAATGGTAAGCTCCTTATGGTATAACCATATTTCAAACATGTTTTCATTTATGATCACACAATGAAATTGGAAAATATCATTTGTTTGTGGATCACCCAACATCATTTCCCCATTGATTTCTTAGGGACTCATGTGTGATGTTGGGGCAAGGATTGTGTGCTTGTTTGAGTTAGTCTTATGAAATATTAGGAAAAAGGCCTCAACATTCTTAGTAATCTTGGTAGATCCCTAATATTCCTATATTGAATAAAGTGTTCACCCTACATGGTGGTACTTCTTTATGAAGTACCCCGCTAATACATTTGGCATCAATTTGTGATGGCTATGTGTGACAATTACGATAGAAATGTGTCGCAACTGTGACAGTAATAGATGTCATTATTTTTTAGTCACAAATTATGACATCTATCCTTTACCATTGTAATTATGACGCATATCTGTCACTATACAACCACTTTATTATGACATCCACACCATCACAATTCATGTGGCTAACATCACAATTGTGATAGAAACCCTAGAAATTGTGATGATAGTTGACCACTTCAGTGTAACATCAACACCATCACAATTCTTGTGGCAGACGTCGCAATTGCGATGGTGGCTGAAATCCAGCAAGGTACTATGGCACCAATGAAAAATGGCAGGGTTTTTCAATGGCGACATAGTGCCCTGCCAAAATTCTTGTGGTGGACGTCGCAATTGCAACGGTGGCCAAAATCTGACAAGGAGCTATGGCACCAACGAAAAATGGCAGGGTTTTCCAATGGCGACATAGCGCCCTGCCAAAATTCTTGTGGCGAACGTCACAATTACAAAGGTGGTTGAAATCCAGCAAGGCACTATGGTACCAACAAAAAATGGCAGGGTTTTCTAATGGTGACATAGTGCCCTACCAAAATTCTTGTGGCAGATGTCGCAATTGTAATGGACACCCAGGAAATTGTGACGGTATATGGCGTTGCTGCTACAGGAACCCTGTCGCAATTCTATTGGTGGACATCATAATTGCGATGGATACAAAGTAAAACAAAAAGAAAAATTCCTTAGTTATATTCAGTTGTCAATACCTGCCCATACTGATCACCCCTATCAATTAGTTGTGAATACAGTTATTTTTCATATAGGCAAGGATTGCTAGGCTAGATTGAATTGAGAAAGAAGGCACTAAAAACATGACTTCAGAGTAGTATTGGGCTACTATTGTATATGAGAATCTTTCCACCTATGAACTAATATTGTATATGGGAATATTTCCTCATCTTTCATAAATTTTCTGATCTTATAATATAAAGGGAGTGGTCCCCAAGAATAAGGAACGATTGATTAAAGAAAATACATAGTTATCGATAATGATAAGAGTCTATAAGTCTCAAATAAGTGAGTTAAAATCCAATTCACAATGATAAAAATTTATACTTGACATGAAAGAACATGTCCATAAAACTATTATTTAGTCATAAATTTATTAGAGATTCATAATATAGAATACCCAAAATGGATTCACTCCAGATGCATTCTTCACAAAGTTAATAAGATCAAAAGAGAAAATATTATCTCTTAATAATATGATATTTCCACTGACATTGAGTGTCTTAAAATTTCAAACTCAACATTTATCATTTGTAGTGTCAATTTGTTTTCAACATGAATAAGACATTGAGACTAATATAAATTGAACTCAAGCAAGAATCAAGTCCAAAGGGATTGTGATGACCTGGAACAAAATACTCTTCACCGTATTCCCAAAAATAGTGTTCTAAAACAATTTAGGGTGCACCTCTGAGAGTAGGACCTAGATTCATATCTCTATTACTGAATTCAGGAGACCAATTAACAATATTTGAAAACTTGATTAGCTATAAAAAGTTCTTGTTTGCTAGAGACACTTGAAAGATTTTCACCATTCTCCCCATAACCTCCAATTGTGTAAACAAGACCATCCAACACTACATAAGAAAATTCATAGTGTGCCACATTCATTTATGTTAGTTTTCTCCATCTAACACATAGTCCCGTACCAAGGGCTTATCAATATGGCATTTCCTTATGCCAAAATGGAGTTAAAGCCTAAAGATATTTGAAATCCAATCATCTCACAACCTTAAAAATATCTCATCTAATCGAATTTAATGCCATAAAATATAACTATTTATCTAATTTTAGTTACGTTCAATTCACCATAATAACCTACAATAAATAAATTCCACACATAGGTTGATATGCAGTGGAAAAAGAGAAGTCAAGGGGGATAGAGAACTCCAATATTCAAGTCATTTACTACCCAATTAATTCAGATTATCTCCTACTTTAGATGATCATCACCTAATTCCTTCAGTCTAGGCCTCTCCTAACAAGGCTTTTGTCACCTCATAAAGATAAATTGGATCAAGCTATCAATTTGATTATTGCTTCTTATATGTGAAACCTAGATTTTCACTCAATCATCCTACAAATGAGGAAAATAGTATGCACCAAGATAATTATATTACAAAAATAAGGAGGAAGAAATCTAGCTAGAAGTCACTCTCTCTTTCATGTATGATTTGTTAACTCAGGACACCAACAGACATATCCCAATAACAAAAAGAAAAGGAAAGTAGAAATAGCTTCAATCCCTTGGGTGAGCCACACAAAGCATGTGCACCTATAGTGAAGTTTCATTTATCCTCTGTTGGGAAATATACACATATGAGTAAAGAAGGGACTGGAAATCCTTTGTTCACTAATTGACCGCGAACATAGTTATAGAGATGGGCTTGTATTGTTCTCAGAGGTAATAGTGATTGTGCATTTGATATAATATTTGTGTGAATAAAAACCATAATACTTGCTAGATTCAACATCCTACCTTAGTTTTTTTTTTTGTTGCACCATGTTGGGAGCTTAGGAATAGAGCACAATTAGTATACTATGTAGTGTAGGTAACATTGATGTGTCTAGAAGCCTTTTGTTTTTAGCATAAATAGATTTAACATAAACTATTAGTCTATTAATGAGGAATGTAGACCTTCTTGGACTTGTTAAAATCCTAAAAACTAGAACCAATTTTTTTTCCTTTACTCACAAGGTTATAAAAACTACCATAACCAAAGTCTGTTGGGCAACATATATTAAAATTAATGAATTTTGGACATTGCTAATGCTACTTTAAAAAATATCATCAAAAACACAACTTTCATAATTAATCCTTCTTTTAAACATAACATGAAAAAAATTCATTTTAATCCTTCTTTTACTGATTGAAATTCCATAGAAAAGCACATCTAGATATCTATCTCTTCTAGAAATAGGTTTTGAAAATATATTAAAAATTTATTTCAAATATGCTAAGGAACAATTTATGTGCCACTGTTGTTTTCAAATTCCTACCTAGACTAACAATCACAATATTAAGTACCCATTTCTTGTTTAATCATGGATTGGGGTGATTCAAATTGGGGATAGTAGATCCAATGTTTAATTTCCACTACAACTGGGTTTCAAAGAAAATAATAATTGGTTGAAAAAATGTGCCAATGAACTATTAGGAAATGTGAATTTTACTAGTGCAAATTTAGGATAGACAGTTAGTATTGTTGGCACAACTTTGTCATATGATATAAAAATTGAGTGATTAAATTTTTTTTATAAACTAGATTCATGGGATAATATGCCTTGGAACCAGATTTTAAAGATTCAACAATTTGATCATCCAAAAATTGATTGTCCTAGCTCTGTCACCACTCTCACCCTGAGTTTCCTGTATGACATCTACTCACTATTTTGACCATATCTTTAAAATTAATTTATCTTTCAATGTGGCCTTCCAATTCAATTGTGTGCACCATCCCTAATTCTTGAGTGGCAACAACCCTACCTATATTAGAGACATCTTATAGAAAAGTCATTGAAACTAAAACCCATACATTCCTCTAGCCCCCTAAACATCTCTAAGGAAGTTAACATCATTTAAAAACATTTACTCTCTCCAAAAAAAGGAGAGCAAGGGACTACCCTGACAGATGAGAACAAGGACCTCTAGGCACTTGACTTGTAGGAAAAAAAACATAACCAAGATGAGGGTACTCCATCAAGGCCTTTCAGCAAAGGTGTTCAACACCACCAGTTAAAAGAAAAGATGAATGATGTTGGGGGAGGGCATATATTGCTGTAGTAATGTGGGGGGTGACTCAAACTAATTCAACCATCATTGATCCTAAGAGGCAATGGTGCACAAACCTCCCAAGAGCATGGGATTGTCTTGAGAAATAACTCTATACATGAAGCCAGGTCAAGAGATATGTTGGCTCTCTAAGAAAATAACTTCTCAAGCTAAAAGTTTCATGTCTACCTCCAGGTGCATCACATTGGTTATACTCCTTTTCCTTAGACATGTAGCTTTTCTTACTATAAATCATACAAAATGGGACTCCCATCATTGCATTCTTTTTTGAGAGCTTTGGGCATTGACTAACACATCTTCCCTTCATTCATGACATTTATTTTTTGGCTTTTTGTGGATGAATTTTATTCTAGCATCTGTAGCAGATTTGTGCTTGGCTTTTCTCTTGACTTCTAGGATCAACCAATCATTAGCAAATAATCTGGGCAAGTGTGTTATCAGTAGGTCTGGTGTTTGGTTGAAGTCAACTGTCAAACTATTTTCAGCTTGATATGGTGTTATTTTTAGATTATCCCTTTCTTTCTTAATGAACCCTTTCATGATAGTGGCATTTTCTCATTCATTTTTGGAGTCTACCAGGTCAAATTCTTTGCACATACAATTGCTTGGTCATCATTCAATTCTCTGTCAAACAAATTTTCTTCAATGTCACCATCCACATCCATTATTTGTAGTTTGTATAGACAATGACACTAGATGTACAGATTTCCTGGTTGTAATATGCAACAACAATAAACAAGTTATTGTACAAGAAAAAAAACAATAAAGAAATTCAACAAGCAATGTAGTTTGACAGTGCACACTTGGAACACTGATGTAGAAACCATATCTGATCACTCAGGTGTTGAAACACTGATCCAATATATAGTCATAATGAGCAATAACCAAATATCAAAGAGCATATCTATGAAACTAATCTATTTCATTTTGATGTCCAGGCATGATTCAACATAACTTGAGTTTCTAAGTCTAACTTTCTAACCTCTGAAAATGGAAGTTCAAATGTCAATCCCAAAAAATTAGTTGAATAATTGACCTGCAATAAAAGAAAGTGAGGAAAATTCATATACATATTCTATTAAATGTTTGAAGACATGATATTTCTACATTCCATCAGGTGAAAATTGAAAGAGCTTCTAGCAATAAATGTGTAGGCATTTTTCAATCTAACTAAATCGAATTAAAACAAAAATTATGTTAAAACACCATACAATTAGAAGTTACAGACTCATAAATAAACCATGATAATCAACTCATCAAGTGATTTCATATGTATATAAATTGTTAAAAGGATATAATAAACAACTTACCAGTGGATGATAGTCATGCCCCCCTTCAATGTGACCATTCTCCCTACAATGTCTCTTAACTATTTTGATTAGCAATCTTCTATGGTTTAAGCCCTTACAAATTTTGCAAGGACAATAACATTTTTCATCACCTTTTCTTTTCAAGTTAGACCACAATCTAGCGATTGTCTCCCTATTTTGTTCTTCACTTATATTATTTGACATGATTGTTCTTCGCAGGAAGCAAAAATTGAGCTATGAAAACTTAGGTCTACAACTTTCACAAACTAAACAAAATTGTCAAAAGTACAAAAATCTTCTTAGACCTAGCTAAATACTTTAATATTTTAAAAATACTTTCTTTGACTTTATTCCTAAGACATTTAACCCAATCACCTTTTATAACATTTAGTCAATTGCTCTAGGAAAATTTGTGGATAAGATTATTTGTAAAACTTTGACCAACAGCGTGAAGGTCTATTTCAAGAGACCTTACAACATTAAGCCACTAAAAGCAATTTCAAAACATATAAGCTAAAAGTCTAGTTAAAATATACATTAGATTAAAAAATATACAATTTTCATACCCAAGCACGCGGCTATAACTCATGCAACGACCTTCTTTCTTAGCTATAGAAGCTCTCCAGCAATCAAATTATACAAGCTACAAGGCCTAACAGCAATTTCAAAACATATAAGTGACAAGGCAAGACATATTATTGGACATGGCAAAAGGAACAAAATTTATAAGCTTTAGCAAGACATATTAAACAACATCATAGTGCTAGAGAGATCATAATTATATGAGTCAAACATAGTCATGAAAAAGTACATAAATTATTATATGCACTTGAAAGATATATAGTTAGATAGGACATCCATAGGGCATATTGACCCTTGACAAAATAGTTGCTTGACACATCTTAAGTTGCTTTATCTTATGTATTATCTTTATAGACTTATACCAAAACTAACTATACCTAGGACACAATCAACATGGCAAACTAATATCAACCATTTTGTAAGACTAATTAATTCCAATGTTGATTCAGACATTGTGTGTTGTATTAGACCTTCATTACCCATTCACGCTTGGACCATAAATCTCTCCATTCCCAAATAATCTTGGTACAAATTGCCTCATTACCCTTGATTGTTAATGTTTTTCCCAAAAGTAAGGATAAACAACAACAAGGAACAAAAAAAAGGTATAAAAGACACAGGACGTTTATTTTGGGAGAACACTTCGGCTTGAAGGGAAAGACCCAATTCGAGAAGAAGGTGAAGTTCCTGAATTAGAAGTGGATCTCGATACAAGAAGGAAACTTTTGATACTGCAACATGGCCAAGATACTGGGAAACATAATTTAGCTGATCCTCCTATACCTATTAGACCATTGCAAATTTTAGTACCTCCAAATCAAGTGCCTAGTGGATGGCTTGGAGTAGAAGAAGAGACGAGTCCCAGGAAACTTACAAGGCCAACTCAAGGACTAATTGTTCAATCTGATTCTCTTTCTTTAGAAAAATAAATTCAACAACCTTCTTTCAATCATGGTGTGGAGAATTCTCCTGCAAATGATAGGTGTCTAGGCGAGGCTAAAAGGCAACTTTCTAAGGAGGTGGAATTTTAATTGTTGCTACATTCATGTATTGACTAGTATGTATTTGCAATTTATCTGAAAGTGAATTTGTTTGTAAGGGACTTGCTTATTAAAATTTCCTTTCTAGCAAGGAATTTTTGGAGATGACAGAGTAAAAAGTAATCATATGGTTCCAGATTCGTTTTCCCATTCAGGTATTTATTTATTAGGAAAGATTTTAATATTTGCCCAAATATAGAAAAATTCTTCTTCTAATAACTATCATTTTGATTGCTATTATTTAGTAACTTTATTCTTTACATTTATATTTTTATTCCCATGTATCCGTGCATGTATATTGGATGTGAAGCATGTGGCTAATTTTGACATCCTCTAATAACTTGGCTCAACCTTTAAATTAATATTTTTGAGAGCTTCGTAACATAACTGCTCTTAAGAAGAAAAATATCTATGTTGATCAAGCAGTGCAGGAATATGCACACCCTCTTTATTGGAGATCTCTGGTTTGAGTCTAGATTGGGTTAATGTTGTACAACATGGTGAACAATAGATAAATGAAATATCCCCTTGTGGACTCCTGCAAAGGGGGTCTCTCCCCCAAATTGGTGTTTCACGAGGTAGTGACCATAAAAAGCTACACAAAATCAATTGGTGCCAAGCTTGACACAAATTAGGTGTCAAAAATAGAAATAATGTCAGATGAAATGTGAAGCAAAAATTTAGTGGAACTGCGAGTTTTGCAAAATTTATTTGTTATTTTCAGAGAGAGATTTGACAAGCTTATGTAATGTATATGCAATTATAATGCAAATTCTAGTTCTAACTTGTATATGGAAATCCTGGTGGATTTTTTAAACTAAAGGTCTTATTTTGATTGAGCTAATCAGAAGATGAAGAATCTTCCATGAACAAAGTGCCAACTAATAGCAATCCAGGAGGAGGTAACATACTCAATGCTTCGAATGATGTGTGAGTTTTACAAGAAATTGCAATGAAATGTGGAACAAAGTTATTTAGCTAGGATTTGTCACACTATCATTTGCTTTGTATCATGATTGTCTTTGTATCTTGTCAGCTGCTAGATTTCTGATTAGTTGTTTCTCAGGTGGAATTTAATTCTCTTTTGGATAAGACAATGGAGCTCCAATTTATTGTGGAGGTTAGTTTGCTAGGTTGTTGGCCTTTATAGAAGGAAACTAGTGCATAATAAATGAATTGGTTCTAATTACATCCCCATGGAAGTTATATTAGGTTTAATTTAAAGATAATGTGTTCAATACTGCAAATTGATTAAATTAGTGTTGATATTATTTATATTTATTACAACAATTCTTATTGAGTTCAGGTCTTGTTTAGTGGAGAAAAAGTAGGAGTAGGTATAGGTAGAACAAAGAAGGAAGAACAACACCGAGCATCTGAGGAGGCTCTTAGATACATGGCAAGTAAGTAGCAAAGTTTCAAAGCATCTGAAGAAAGAAGCACACACTGAACATCTAGAGATGCAAGTCAATGTAGTTTGGAAATTCTGGAAATCTTTTCTCTATATATTTACAAAATTCATAGCATGTGTTGAATGGTTCTTGTAAACTCAGTCCAAGCTTCTGAAGAATAAGGGATAGCCACATTATTTTATTTTATATTTTTTAATTTAGTAAGTAGCTATCAAAATTGCAAGGTGATTGTCTCCTATGATGTTGCTAAATTTATCTATCTTATGTAATAATATTTCAAAAAAAATAGTATTGTTATCTACAAGTAATCTATATCCTGATCAAGGATTAGTTTTCAGGTCGAGTGCAACCTTTCCTAATAATAAGGAATAGCCACATATTTCATTTTAGATTTGGTAAATAAACAAGGATCTATTGCAATTGTCAAGTTGTAGGCCTTAACATATTCTATTTTTTGGTTAAAAAATTCATACCTTATAACTTTTAAAATTTAAAATAATATTCTTATCTGAAATGCAATATATATCTTGATCATGTTTCAATTTTCAAATCTAGTTGAAGCTTTTCCAGGAAAAGGAATAGCCTTATTATCTCATTCTAGATTTGTTAAATAAATAAGGATAAAATAGTATTCTTGTCTAGAGAAGCAATTTATATTTTGATCATGGGTCAGTTTTCATATTTTTTTATGCAGGAGGTTACTCAAAGCTCTCAACTTGGCTACATAGACTTAAATTTAAATTTAGTTGTATATTATTCTTTGGTGGTCAGTTTCCTAGTATTGGTGCTTGAAGCCCTTTCAAAAAGTGATATAGTTGTAATTATCAGGTTCGATCAGTGTCTTTCTAGCAAAATGTTCTGTTCTCTCTTTCTGGTCAATATTTGTGTGGTGAAGCTTTTGACATGGATTTAAATCAACTAAAAAAATATATCGAATTCTCTTACAGACTTAAAGAAACCTTAGAATTAATCTATTGTTTGAGACAGTGCTTGACTAACTAGTCAGAGGACAATAGTACAAGGAAAAACCATAATAAATTGAAGTTTTCCTTGTAAAAGTGAAAATTCTTTTGTATGACTTGTGACAAGGGAAGTGTGGATAAAAGATAAGGAAAGTGAAATGCAAAAACTATTAAATTTAAAACAAGACGATGATCACCTCCAATTGAATAAAAAGTATCATTGGACATGATGAATGGATAATGATAATGATAATGGTAATATGTAAATCTTTGAAATTTATTTTGCTGATTTTGTCAATGACAGACATGCCATGGGCTCACAATTATGATCCAAAACAAGAGCATTTGCAGCTTATGGATACTAAAAACTTTAATATTGATACTTGCACTATCATGGATCCTATAGAGAGTTTAAAGGCTAATGTACCATTGGTAGTCCCACTATAAGGAATTGAAACAACTAATGAATAGGATGTTGGGAAAATGGAAGAAATAATATAACTAATGAAGGATGGAAGTGTTGAGTACAATATAGAGAAGCACTTGGTGGTTGCTTCACTGATAGACCCAAAAAAGGAATTGAAATTGTTAATGAACAGGATAGTAGGGATATGTAAGAAAAAATCAAACAAATGAAGGCTGATAGTATTCAAGACAATACAAAGAAGCATGTGGCAATTGTTTCTCTTGTGAATATTGTCATGGCGAAAGGTAAAAATCGTGATGAAGTGATGCATTTCATTAAGACCCCAAATGAGGATGTTGTATTAGCTTCCAATGATGAGAACTCCAAGTTAGATGGTGAAAAAGGAAATGGTTGTGAGGAGTCACTTGAAACTTCTAGTCTTTTCCTAGAGAAGGCTAATAATGAAAGTATTATGGTGAAGGATGATATATTGGCCACAAAGAAAACTATTCTAACTTTATCTGAAGGTGATAGCAAGCCAAAGGAACTTGTTTATGATAAACAATCACATGACTCATTTTTGCATAAAAGCATAGAAACATCAAATCTAATGGAAGTTGATAGTATATATGATAAATTCATAGAAGGATGTTTTAGGTCTTACCCTATATAATTTTGTACAAGTCTGATAATATCTGGCTCAAGCTTGATCTCATTCACATCTTTGATTACATGCTCTCCACACCACTCTCTCTTCCAGTATTCAATAGAATCAAGTGATTCAAAACCAAAAGGAAGTATATTTATGTTGTAAGGGTTTCATAGAATTTCATGGCTTTCCACTTTGTCTATGGCTCCATTGCTCCCCTTCACCAGCAAAACCAAAGTAGTCCATCCCTTGTCTCAAACTTGCCCTTGCCTCCATCTATTGACATTGCATTTGGTAGCATCGACATTGCCTCAAACTTGCCCTTGGTTCATGTTGTATAACAAATGAGCAATGTTTACTTTTTTTTCTCTCTTATATCCCGTTAGCATCACAATTACGACGTCGTTAGGCTATAATTGAAAAAAAAATCCAAAAACATATTACATTTGTCTGCCGTCACAAATTGATGTCGCAATTTGACCCCTAATGCATTAGTACTCCATTCTCAAGCTACTAGTATATCCCCTCATTTTCACCATTTTCTCTCATACGAAGAATTACATGTTCATATCACACCCCCACACACATCCATACTCACCCCCTCCTACACATTCTCTTAGCTTACTATCCTCTCTACCCCTACTCCCTTACAATTCTTATCCCCCATGCCCTCACCTTTCCCCGTTGTCCCGATCTCCTATTTTAGACCTCTACACATGTCCTGTTTAAAGTTGTGCATTTTGTTCCTACCCCCTGACCAAGGTCATGACCAATCAATGATATGTTGTACCATTCTCCTACCACCCACATCTATTTCCTTATCACTCTACTTCCCTTTCCTATCATAACCAAAATTCATCCCTATAGCCCCTTATAAAACTCTTCTCCTAATTTTTCCCTTGCCTACGCTCCCTTCTACCTTTACATCACCTTTCCTTCTTGCCCTTTTGATCCTTCCATTATCGGAATCTTTTGATTCAGTCTCCTTATCATTAAACATTGAGCTATCTTCATTACCCTACTCTTACAAATTCTAAACCCCTACGCTAAAGTTTCACCATCATGTTATGCTCTTTATCATAGGTTGCTATCCTACCCCTAAGTTCACCTATCCTATTTCTTGAATACGAGTTTGTTGGTCACTCATTTCCCAACATCATACTCCTAAGGTTTAGTATCTCCTATGTTTAAAATTCATTCTTTATCATAGATCGTTATCCTAGTTTAAGTTTTGTTTATCCTATCCGGCCATCATAAACTTTCCTATATCTTATTGTTACCATTATTGATTATGTCTAATTGTTGTCTCTTAGCATCCTAGAATTTACCATGTTGTATTATCATAGCTTGTGTTTATTTACCCTTATCATAATTCAGATTTATTTTATCATATTCCCCTATCATAGATTTAGTTCATCCATCATTTACATCTGATCATATATAAACATCCAAATCATAAACATAATCATGACATCATAAGTGCATACATCCATATCCCACCCCAAAGAATGATCCAATCTATATATATACATATATGTCATCCACAAAGAATAATTGAATAAATCACCCCCCTAAAAAAATACTATAGTCCATCATAGTCCAAATATCCAGTATCCATATCATACATATAAAATGCATCGGGTTTGCACCCACAAAAATACATCAACTAGTAGATCCAAAACAATCATATATCAAAAATTAGTATATCACTACTCTCCCTCATCCACCGCCTCCTTATCATGGGACTCATACGCATCCCTCCTTGCCCTTGGTGGTGGAGGTGGTGGCCCCATTCATCCTCCTCCTATCCTCAAGCTCTTTGCCTCATCCCTCCTCCCACTCATCCCCCTGTCTCACCTACAACTCTACCTTGTGCACTAAGACCCGCCTGTCCTTTGTGAGCCCCCAGTGCTCCATCAACTCTCTCCCCCTCCTCCCTACATGCCAATGTGAGTCCTAATTATCCTTAACTGTGTTGATTGTTTGATATGATTAATCTGATTTGATAGGACTACTGTATGGTACCTCCCTCGATAAAACCCTACCCTCTCCCTCAAATCCTCCACCTCTCTTTGCAACCTCCTTATCTCCTCCATCCCTCCATCGACCACCACTTGTGCTCTTTGGGTCACCACCTCCACCACCAGTCTATCCTGCTCCTACTACATGGCATCCAACCTCACCTATACTGCTTGCCTCTCTAGGCTCACCACATCTAACCTCCCCTCCACCTACCCAACCTCCACCCACAATGTCTCCACCTCTATCTCTACCCTCTCTACCTAGCCCCTCACTATGTCCCACTCTTGTATCGCCTGATCATGCTCTTTCTAGAGTGTATCCCTCTCCTATTGGGTATCATTTAGCAGTTGGTTCACCACCTCATGTGTCTATTGGAGTGACACTTATGGGCTCACCAATCCATCATCTTCTCCCCCTGTAGATAAGCCCCCTCCTCCACTCCTATCTCCTCCACCTATGGGCCCCTATGGCCTCTATGCCTCCTTCGCCCCCTACCCCCTCTCCACTGCTAGCCTCTCCTTGTGCCTCTCCTCTTTCCTTTAACTTTTCCTAACTAACCCCTCCTCCTATGCCACAACCTCTGCCTATTGTCATACCACCATAGCCCTAGTCACCTACACTCAACCTATTGGCCTCAGCTATTAGAACTATTCTTGGTACTCCTATGTGGACCCAAACCTCTACAATGCTGACCCAAACATTGATACTGGCTCGTGTTTGACCTGTTGATACTAGTTCATCTCCCCTAGAGCCACTTGCACCCATCCAAACTACTACAAGGCATTGTCTGGCTAGTACTGCTCAGTGATGTACTCCCACCACCCAAAAATGAAACAGGGTGATATGGTGTATAGTAAATACTTCCCCTCCTCTGTCCATGGCCCTAGCCCCATATATGGTTACTATACCACCACCCTAATCTCATCTACCTAGACTTGCTAGTAGTCCACATCCTCTGTATGATGGTAGGTCAATGGCTCTCCCTTGTTATATGCCACTGGATCCTCTGCCTACCCTTCCCTCTATCCAATTGGCCTAAATGCCATGATGTGCTCCCACACCCAAACTAGTAGTAAATGTGGGGAACCCTATGCTCCTCCCCTATTATCCTCCTTGCTAATATACAATTTGATGCAAATTCTGATATAACTTTTCTATCATCTACATAATCACAAGTATCAGTGCCAAAGTTGTAATGCCCCGCCAAGGGATCTAAAGAATTTCACTAAGTTTGCCAAACAATTTTTTTTTATTGCTAAGAGAGATAAACCATTCATAACATTTGCGGAAGCAATAGTAACATCCAACTGAAAATAACATAACATAACAGATTACATTCTTTAAAGATCCCTTAACGTTGAATTACTTCTAATCATAACTATCCATCTAACATCACATCCTTAGCATTGAAATAACAATGATACATCTAATGTTCTTAAACAATATACAAGTGTACATTTTAGATTGCTCAATCATCCACTATACATGTTACAAGGTATGAAAAACTTAAAAGAATAAACATCCATGTAAATACAGTACATCATCATACTAACACTAATCCATGATGCAATTAAGGTAAATGAAACCACAAACAATACATGATACATCATCATCATAAAGATATAAACATCCATCTTAAAAGATAACCATACATCACAAGCATAACTAACTAGGTGCACGGTTCCTCCCAACCATTAATAGCATCATTAGACCATCATGGATCCTAGCCATCCCTCCGTGCGTAACATTCCAAAGCACCGAAGAGATCATCGACTATAAACATAGTAGGAATGTCACTCCTAAGAACATCCTACTAACATGCAAAGTAAAGCATAAGATATCATCATCTAACATATGCAAATCATCAATGTAAGTAACATACCAGTAAATGCATCCATCATAAGGTTTATCATCTACCATAATGATCCAAGAACATAATGAAGATAAATACCTTCCAAGAATGCTCCAGCCACGGTGTCTCGGATGGATCTCAAATGATAAGAGTGATAAAACACTACCACCCGACCGTGTGAAACCTAAATGGTCCACTCCCACCGTGCTGAGGAGATAATCTCAAGTCCCAAATAGGATATCAAAACCACAAAGCATAAATCTCTTAAATCCAGGAATCCTAAAAGTACACTAACTCAAAGGTTCCAATCACAAAACAATTGACATCTACTTCCCAGAGGCACACAATGACATGTAGGAAACCTACTCTGCAAGCGAGAAAGTGTCATCGCATTTATCTCGTACAAGTTACCCTGGCAGTTAGCTAAACTCCATGAGTCCATACAGATCTCATGCGGCCACTAGTATCCTCTCATACTGACGAGGCATACTATGGAATGCAAGGTCGCAACCATGTGTCTCACTACTCCCATCCTAGCCTGTACAAACGCTCAAGGCATGGGTGAGAACATCCAAAACAATTATCTTTTTAGGTTCATTTAATCCCCATTTAGTGTGTAAATGTTATCACTTATTAACCAAACTTACAATGAGTTACCCTGGCAGCCTCTTAGGGCCCCGACCCCCATTGCAAGCCACTTCCCGACACTACAAGTAGATTACCTACCCTAATGCTCATGGAATCATAAATCACCACAGTTCTGTACAAGCGACTGTAAAGAAAATCCAAAAGATAATCCATAAAAAGAATCATCAAATATCCATAATATAAGCATCAAATATCCATAAGAATCATCAAATCACCAAGATAAGAATCATCAAAATCTTCATGATAAAATCATCAAATATGCATAAAAGCATCAAATCTCCATGAGCAATATCCATAGAAAATCATGACCACAACAGTTCTCTATTGGCAATTGAAGGCATCACTGATAATCATAAGTATCCATTGGTTCTCAATAACCAAAATATATCATCTCATCCATTGGTTCTCAACAAGCAACCAATAATATCTCAAAATCATACTGATCGAAGACTCCAAAATGGTTGAGTCAAACATGTCACAACATGACATCATCAAGAATAAATCCACATCATAGTCTCATCATAGCGACTAGAAAATAAACCAAGGATAACTGATCGATGACTCAAAAATGATGGTTAGCTCAAGTGTCTCAGATACATATACATCTCAGCTTCACACATGAAGACTGATGAACAATACAAACATTTCATAGAGCATACGATCACATAACCATGGTTGGGCTTATAAGATCGAGACCAAAAAGATCAACATGCCAACACATCTCATAACCCCCGAGCCTCTGGTAACAACCTAGGACTGGTCAACACTAGTCAACCCAAAAACCCAAAACAAGAAGCATATAGAATACACGATGCAGACACAAGTTTTGGTTTTGCTATAATCTCATAGTTGAGTTAAGTGTAGAGTTTCATTTTCCATTTTCAATTGTAGGGGTTTCAGTTTCCATTTTCAAGTATACTTCAAATGTCTAAGTTCCATCATTTGACCTACAAGTCAACCCATTTGTTCCCCGATAGCATTATCCTAAGAATAACTTAAGGATAATTATTTACTCATTAAATCAATTGCTTTATTTGCTAAGATCCATATTACTAATTTGAATAACTCTTCCTTAGTGTTATTTCTACATTTCAATATAATCAAGGGATCATTATTCGTTTTATTATAAGAGAACCAATTATCATTCTTCGAATAAGATATCATAACTTAATTAGAATGATCAATTAAATTCATTAACATAGGTACATCATCCATGACCTATTAACCCTCTAATAGTTTCCAATTAGAAACTTAGTTAAGTGTCACTAAAGTTTGAGTCTTTTAATTTACTCGTTATCATCATTGATAACCTTATAATATCTAAAGTCATACTTCAAGTCATAAGACTTATCAACCTCGATATAGATAATTCTACAATCTCGTTAACATAATTATATCAATTAAATCTCTACTACATAACCTAATTATTAATTAAATTCAATTAGCTCTAGTTAATTGATTTAATTAATAATTTCACAACCAAACTATCAACCCAATGGGTATTAGTTGACTTACAATAGTTTGTACGTCAAAGTCAACTTCAATCCAATACACAAATATTAATATTTTAGTAATAATAATATTAACAAGTTATTTCGGAAATCTTATCCATAATGACTATATACATCTTTCTTAATGATTTCGTATTAATGATAATCATTTCAAGTTAAATCTCTATCGTATTTTATTATATTGACAACTCATTAAAATCATTTATAATCCAAATCCAAAAACTAATGTCTTTACAAGACTTCAATCGTTAAATAATCTCTTCTGGATTAATTCTAATCAGACTATTTGATATCTATTTAAACTATTTATTATTTATTAATAGTTTGTTAGACCCAACAAACATTAATAAATAAACTAATCACAACTATAAATAGTCGATCTAGAGAATCTTTGCATAACTTCATTAGTCAATATTTAACTAACTCTTAGTATGATTAAGGTATAACAATAAGATACCTAATAATTCGAATGTATTAACATTAACATAATAATGTTATAACGATGTTATAATGTAGTAATAACCCATTGTCCAATATCAATAAAATTTGAGTCACTTAATTTAATTCATCTCATAATATAAAATTACCATCTAAATTATTTAATATATCTCTTCCATCAGTTCTATCTACAATTGTTCCTATGAGAATCCCCATTAACTCTTTTAAAACATTCTTATTAGTCTTTTTAGATTAATTAAGTAGTTATAAATTCTAACTATATTGCTCTATTGAAATTTCAATAACTCGATTATCAACATAAACAAAATCTTGCTAATATTTTATATATATATATATATATAATGATTAATATCCAATACTTCATTACAAAATTGAATGACAATATTAATTATATATATATATATATATATATATATATATATATATATATATATATATACATGCATACATTTATACGCATATATACATATATTAATAATTGTAAATTTCATAATATAAAACTCGAATTACACAATCATAAATTGCATAACATATAATACACTTCTATTTACACATGAATGCAGGCTTTTAAGCTGTTGTCACATCTCGTCGTGCGGTCCGCGGCGATTCTCATCACCGTATGTACAGCAGCCGTGCGGCCTCTACTGACACAGGTACCTGCGCAGCAAACGTCCGCCAGCAACATCGTGACAGTGGGGGGGCGTGAGGACAAGCTCCACCCCTTTTTTTTAATATATATTTTTTTTTATAACGTTTCTTAAATAATGATTCACAATTCGCATTTTAAATGCGATTTCGAATTTAATAAAATATTATTCAGACAATTACACACACACACACACACACATATATATATGTATATGTATATGTATATGTATATGTATATGTATATGTATATGTATATGTATATGTATATGTATATGTATATGTATATGTATATGTATATATATATACATATATATCTATATGTGTATACATATATATCAGTACTACTATTTAATTATATGTATGTAGATTTGAATGTATATGGATTTTTTCTAGAGGAAACATATTTATAATAAAGAGGGTTTCTAATTTTTTTTTAAATAAGAATTTCTCTTAAATTAATGGTCTCTAAATTACTCATAATATTCGTTCCTCAGATTTACCTATTAATTTGTCTAATAGGTTTGATCTTACAAACTCTTGTTTAATCAAATCTTTGAATCCAATATGATTCGAACCCAAACCTGAGTTAAATCTAATTTCTCTTTAATTGGATCTAGGGTTTTCTAATGTTTTCTTTGCAAGCTAAATAAATATATATCTAGATTCCGATTCAATTTGCAAATTCATTCATGGAATATAATCAGACACATATAACAAACATGATGAAGACAGGAAGAAAAATGGTGCAAAGAGAATATGCAAATATCACGAGTGCACCTGGACACTGATGCTAATCCGTCATGCTTCAGAAGTCCATAGAAAATTCCTTCCTCCTCCACCATTCATGAATCCTCCAAGATCTAAGCCAATCGAATCCTCCAAGATCTAAGCTAATCAAATCCTCCAAGTGACTAGAAGCAAATAGAAAATATACGAGCATATGAATCTTCTCCAATGCATGTAAGCTTTGCATTTTCCATTCAGCTTCTACTTCAGCTTTCATTTAAGCTTGTAGCTTGTAGCTTCCATTCAACTTGTACAAACACACTAGGAGAGCCTCTATTTAAAAGCCTCTAAGATGCATCTAGAGTGTCTCTAGAGACAACTAGAAGATAAGCATGACAACCAAGCATGAGCCTTCTCCAACCTTCTAGATAAGTCTTAAGGTTGTAGACACCATGTGCTCAAATAAAATGCTAACTTCTAAGTGTAGACAACTTGTGCAAACTTAGAGTGCAAACTCCAGTGTTGTCTACATGAAAACTCCTGAGAATTTACAAACTCCTATGTGAGCAAATATAAAAATAATGCACATAATATTTAATATAATATTTAATTTACTCTTTCCAATTTAATTTATTTATTTATTAAGTCTCATGCACTAACTTTTATAATTCCACTTTTCAATCTTAATATATTTATATTTTTATCACATGAGATCTAGAATCTTTTAATAATTTAAAATATATTTTCCACTTTTTAAATTTCATTTTCCAAAACTTAATTATATTATTATTAAAATAAATAATGTCACATTCCAAATTTAAACCTTTAACTTTTATTTTCAAATTTAATTATTTTATTTAATTAATTTCTCAATTAATTAAATAAAATAAATATTAAAATATCATATTAATTTTCCATTAAATTAAACCATTAATTAAATCTTTTAATTAGGCTTAATTAATAGAAAATACGTCAAAGACTTTCAAAGTAAAAATATGAAAACCCATCATAGCCAAAATACATACAAAATCAAACCAAGGGTTTATATCACGAACATCCGACATATTCGGAGGGTACTCAACTCAGATACTTGTCCTAATTTTCCAATTAGAACAAATGGCTTAAAGGGTTGGGATTTGGACTTGAGAATTTATCTCCCCTCTCTTATCATGGAGATAATGTGATAGGGTACGCTCATCCTGACAATTCAGGGAAGTCGATACCCGGTACCTGCAACCTACATAAAAACCATGCATGTACAAGCATAATATATACTAAACTAAACAGGCAATGGCAGAAAGTGGTGCATCGTGTAGATCCCGACTAGCAAGTGACTACGACTCCCTTCCTTAACCACATCAGACACGCCATACAAAAGCAAACACACAAAGCAAACACGCACACCATTGACATGCAAGTATGGGGTAAGTATCCATAAGAAAACACATATGATAATAAATCATCTTACTAATCATCATTAATAACTGAAAACACTGAAAATAATCATCATACATACATGAAATATAAAGTCTAAGTGATCTCATCACGTAATAAACTGAATCCATAGCACAATATCTATTAATCTCAAAACAATGCTGCTAACCAACAACATGAAACTAGCTCTAAAAGAGCTCAGCAATGATAACAAAATGTGAACTAGGGGCAGGCACTACAAAAGTGATGCCTATCCCACCTGTATCTAGGGCACTGTACCCTAATACTAACCCACACACATAGAAATAGATCTACCTCCCTACAACTACTTGGTCCAAGTGCTCATCCAGTGTAAATCACCCTCTCTGAATCTAGTATGCCACTCCTAGCCCCATTAACATTTGCAATGATGCCTCCATAGTCATCTCCTTCGTCACCATCACTAGCATCCCTCACACAAGTAATCTAAAGATCCTATACAGACTATCGATAGGTGAAATTTCCTAGTCTCACTGTATCATCATTCACACAAGGCTATCACCATTGCCATATAGGTTCATGTGTGGGGTAGTATCGCTAGGTACCCTAGGCCAATGACATCCACTCTCGCCTAGTTTTTCGATGTAAGCTACTCTCTGGCATGTATTACAGTTGCTCATCACTCGTGTGATACCAATGCATCTAGAGACCACTGCACACAACCCAGTCACACACTAGTTTTCATTTTCATATTTTTATTGCATAACTTCTAAATCAAATCCCTCGTCCTTCTACCCAATCCCCCTTTTACCTGTGCCTCTTTTGCTAAAAAATGTGTTCTTTCCAACATGTTCCCATGAATCCCTAAACCTTGCAATCTTACTAAAAAAAGTTCCCATGGAATCATTGTTTGGCCCTTTGACCTCCCTTTCTAGTCAACCCCTAATCTATTCCTGAATTGACCAATTTCCTATAGCAAGATAGTGTTCTTGCTGAGAGATGTGTGCATTTTTCATCGCAAGATTGTGATCCTGCTACCCTAATCTCACTCTCGCAAAATATTTCTACTTAAATTCATGATCTTGTGAAACATGTTTTCCTAGCCCATTTTCAACCCTATCCCAAGCCATTTTCATAGGATCACGATCCCACCGATCCTACTAGTGATCCTACTAGAATCAAGTCTGTAGGATCAACATTCCACCATTATGGGAATGCTAAAAAAGACATAACATAAAATATGAAAGGTTGGTTTTTCGGCCCTACTAATGGATCTGGTGTTTTCTACACTCATGCTCATTGTACCACATCTGCTCCATGCTCTGGTTGTTCAAGCACATCCATTGGGTTGTCCAATTTAGAGCTCCTAGTAGCAATATCTCCTTGTTTGTATGAAAGCAAATAACCCTTCCTAGCCCCTCTCTAGCCCCTTATAGACCCCCTTGAGTGCCTTTTCTTCCTCTTTGATTCCTCCTACCCCTCCCTTTTTCTCCCAACCTTATTTCTTTTTTACTTTTATTCCCCTTTCCAATCTTTTTTTATCCTTCTGTGTCCTACTTCCCCTAAGCTAACTACAACTTTTCAAGAAGTCACTGAGCTTTGTGATCTTTCCTCATATCTTTTTGAGGGGGTGCCACATAGTCCATTCTCTCCCCTTCTACTCAAAATTGGGACAACCATGTTGCTTCAAAAAGTCTTCTTCTCATAAGTTTATATTCAAACTTCTTTGAAATAGTGTTGTCTCAACACTATGTCAAAGAGGTGCAAAATGTAGACACTTAAATCTAATTACATCACTAGGTAATTGTAATTAGTCATCTCCTAAGACATTATCGATTAAATATTTATTATTTAATTAATTAACAGTCATCCCCTAGTTAATTAATTAATTTAATTAACTATAGTTCAATTGATAAAATCAAATGATAATCTAAAATCAAATTATCAATTAAAACCCTATTCCTCCATTAAATTAAATAAATCTTCAAACCTACTTAATTTAATCCCATATCCCCCTTTTTATTAAATAAATCATTTAATAAATTATCCAAACCCCTAAAACATTCCTAAACCCTACCTTTACTCTTAATCCAACCCATTCACCCATACTAACCTCACTTAGCCTCCTAATCAACCCATCCCATCAAGGTTAAGCCACTTGCCCCCTAACCCCCTTTCTAAGCTAAGTCTAAACCCCCTCCTAAACATATGCACAAGTTTAAGAAAGGGTTAAGACTTGCTAACCCAAACCAAACTCAAAAGATATCCCTTATCCTCTTCCATCCCTATCAAAGAGCATTAATGGCTCTTACATCCCTCTTACACACTCAACCTCCCTCATTACTCTCTTTGACCAACCCTTATCCCATCCTTCCATACTCATCCTCCTTGTGACAAGTGTCACTCCTCTATTGGCTCTAAACAAGCATAATCCATGTGCTTCCCTTTGAAAGCATCTTAGCCCTCCCTCACCAATCTTCCATCCTTGCATCCTGAACCTCCATTTCACTACCCCTTGGCCTATAAATAAAGCCCTTCCCTCTCACAATCTAGAATGCACTTTTATGCAAACTTATAATGCTATTTTGAGAGCCTAAAAACTACCAAAAATACCATCATAATGTTGAAATCCATCCATACCTCTATTGTTGAAACCCTCATCCATATACAGACTTGGTAAAAACCCTCCATCCTTTGGAAGCTTGAGCACAACGTGAGCATACATCCCCATCCATTAGGGACACATCTACGTCATCGTAGGTTATACCATAAGGAGCTTACCATTCTTGGTTTGCCTTCCTTTTGGTGATAACCTCATCCTATCATAAGTGTTTACTTATTTGGTTATTGTGAATGCTTTTGTTAGTATTAGTATTCCTTTTACACTAACTAGATTAGGTGATACACATAGATCTAGTTACCTTAGAGTTGGGATTGAAAGGATAAATCTCATTGACTACCTCTTTGTGTTGTGTAAGTGGTATTTGTGATGAACATAGGATTTTTAATCCTTGATTCACATTTTCTCCTTAACAATTACATTTCTAAATAATTCATCAACCTGAAAAAAGAAAGGTGGAATCAAAATTTTGACTTGTAAATAGTTTTTGACTCACCTTTGTCATTGATGTCAAAGAGGGAGTGATTGTATGGAAAATTGTATGTATGAGGATATATAAGGTAGTGTATACACTAAAGGGGAGTTTGAGTATGCATAATATAATATGATATGATATGTAAAGATGTTAGATAATAAATGACACACTTTAAAAAAAATTAGTATGGCCATGTGAAGAACTTCACACTTTTGAAACCTTACATTTTGGGACTTAGCCAATTTTCTGATATGTTGCCATCAATACCAAATGAGGATATTGTTGGAAATTTTTCTAAGAGGTTAGTATAGAAATGCATTGAGGTTATCATTTATGGAAACATATCATATGTATTAAGTTAATATATCGTGGAGAGAAAGTTTTTCCTTGAAGACTTAGAAAATTATCTAAGCATCATAGAGTTTAACTTTTAGAAAAAATACCTTTCTTGGTTTCTAAAGATCGTAGAAAGTGAATTGGTAATGCATAGTTTAAGGAAGCTATATCATGTTATAAGGATACTATGTACAAGAGAACGAGCCATATGAGTAGTATAGATAGAGTTATTAATGTTTTATCAGTTGCAATAATGTATAGGAAGAGCATGATAGAGTTAAGAAATGTGGTAATTTAAGTTAATGAATTATTTTGTTTATCAAAATAATTGCTTAACTATTTAGTGACAACATCCTAGATGTTAACCCTATGTAAGAAAAATTTAGTTTTGTATCTTGGGACACATATGAAGACATGAAGGTTGACATGACAAAATTACTTGGTATAAAGGATAGAACTTTGGATGCAAATTTGTGTGATTTCTATCATTGAATTGCTATTATTTGTGATGCAAAATTGATGATAGAGAAGAGAAGGATTAATATATGCAAAGTTGTGTACAAAGAGCCACAAAGAACAAATTAGATATTACATAAATCAACATTGTCAAAAGGTTTATACATAAATATTCCTTTTATGCACAAAATATCAATGTGATTGCATGTTTGGAAAGTTGACTCATCTTGAATACTTTTTTAAATTGTAATACGAACTCCTAGTAGGATTGATAATTCTAACAAGGCCTAGTATTCTAACAAGGACTAAGACACTATATAGATGTAATAGACTCCTAATAGGGTAAATGTCTTTCACAAGATACTTTTGATTAGTGGATCATTTTTTGGGTACCATCCCCACCATGATTTCCTTTTGGCTAGGGTTTCACTAGTTAAAAAATAATGGTGTTATGAGTTGCATTATGTTATTTATACATGTTTACTTTTTCATCTACTCACATGTGCATATTATAAGATTGGTAAACTTTGGACCTTCTTTCTTCATCATCATGATCTTTACCTAAAGATGTTAGGATTTTCACCAAGAGGACCTAGGCTTTGATACAAATGGTTAATATGCTTAAGGTCCAAGATTATCAAGAGGGGGGAGTGAATCAATAATGTATCAAATTGAAAAAAATTAACCAACTTATCTGCAAAGATAAAAGAAAATAGATTCAACCACTTAAACATGCATCCAATGTTAACTTCTAAAATAATAAGAGAAAAAATCATAAAATCATCCATATAAGTAACGAAAACTCACAAATATTTTTCACACGTAAACCCTTGGTCAAGGGGAAAAACTATGATGAGAATAGTACACACAATTTTTGTTGCACTCTTCTAAAATGTGTCATGTTAAAGGCCTTAACTTGTTAGGAGCTTACAATAATGCTTGATTAAGAGAAAACCTTGTTAGGAATCACCTAGCTAAGGGATCTTCCTCTAGACCTATTAGGAGCTTTACCATGTCAGGAGTAACCACATTGGAGGATTTCTAACTCAAGTTAATGAACCACCTAGTTAAAGGAATTAATCTTCAGGCTTGTTAGGGGTGAACTAGTTAAGAGATTCAGACTTGAGAACATTTTATGATTCAACAACGAAATTGATCTAGGTATAAAACTTATCAATTTCTTACATAGATCCAACTCAAGTCAATATCCTCTTTTGTTTATTAGGTTTCAACAATTGGGTTGACTGTAAACACCATTCATGATCATCACACTTGCAATTTCTATATTCTATCATATAAATACACACTTTGATCTCTAGGGTGACCATTTCCTTAACCAAAAGGTGTTACTAAACCCCAATCTATCCTTTACCAGATCTATATGATCACCAATTTGAACCACACATCATTTCAAAAAAGAACATCTATCCTTTTGCACTTTTTGCAATGAATATTGTGTGATTTCAAGAAATTCAATCACAACAACCAACATGCATGATCCATTCATCAAAATCTATTTATGTTGTGTCATTTCCACATCATCACCTAAATTTACATGATTAAAGATCCACTAGAGTCAACCCAAACATCACCATTTGAGGATCAAACATGAATTGTTCTAAGTGTTCTTGTAGTTTCTCCAAAACATACTTCAATCAATACAAAACATATCTTCCCACACACCAAATAAAGCACAATTAAAATGTTGATCACATAACTGAGTATAGATTATAAATCTTAAATCACAATATCTAAATTGTTGTAAATTTGACAGATCAGTCAAATCATTCAATATTTGTCTCTTAATGCTCAACTTCATTGTTTTGTCACCTTTCAACTAACATAACTTCTTCATTTATGAACTTTTGGCAGGTATTCTTTCACAAATAGATTAAAAAACCTTTGATAAAAAAATAATATCAATCACTCATCATATTCATCAACCATGCTACCACACATCCACTTCACTACATCTAACTACATTTTACTTGATACATTCTATAATTAACAATTTGGTCCACTTGATCAATCTATTTACCAATAGAATTGATCTATGACCCATAGATCATCTTTTTTCTAGCAATGACAACACAAATATGATAAGCCAACCAATCTAACACTTCTAATCATCTCAATCACATCATGTTGAGATCTTTGAAAAAACTTCTTCATTATATTCAAATCCAAAGTTTATACATTTGAAAATAATTTTGAGAGTCGCCTTATCCTTTGTAACTAAAAAAATTGACTATATGTGGATAAATAACAACATAAACAACAATGATAGAATAATAATAGAAAACTTCAAAAGATATTTGTATTTTTTCCACCTCAACTTGGTGGGATCATAGCTTTCATCTTACCAATTGAAATTTGAATTTGTTTACATCATTGGAAAGATATTGAGGAGATCTAATTCCATTTCCTTTAATCCAATGCCTTTGACTATTCAATTTATGATTGATAAAAATAGACCCCAAATTCTACTTTGAAGGCCTTTGAAAATGTAATTTCCTAAAAAAAATGGTGGCAAAAAAAAAATTCCAAAAAGTTGTATGATTATATAAGATCAATAGTCCGCATACATAATAGAAGCACCCTTATATTGCAAACATTCTTAATGCACTAGAACAACGTCCAAGTTCTAAAAAAGTCACCCAATCATGCCTAGATTTGTATCAAAAGCATATAATAGACCCACTAAACCCATTTTTTATTATATATGTGAACTACATCAATTGGATACATATATTTTGTAGCTTTCTTCTCTAATAATTATTAAATATTATAACATATTTATTCCTATCACATTATAATAATTACTTCTAAATCAGATTAGTACCTTAATTATGTCGTATCTCTAACTTATTCCACACTATTTAGGTTATTAGTAAAATTGACCTAGTCTTTCCCATGTCTTCAATGCTTAAGTGGTTCATTGTTGTTCTTTCAATTCTCATTTACATAGATAATAATCAATGAGAATTACAATAATTTAATACATCTCATTCTTTTCTAAAAACATGTATTAAATTTTAGATGTGAATATTTTATCAAATTCTTTAATTATTGAACCTAGAGTGTCTTGGATAATAATACTAATCTCTTAATAGTTGTCATTCATTAGACTCTTTTTTGGCTCATCTATCCTATCCCTACCCATGATAACATAATTTAAGTAAAACTAAAGGAATTAGAAACTTTTAATATATTGGATGTTCCTCAACACATAGTGCACTATAACAACTTCAATAAGTTAATAATGTAACTTCCATCAAATTGACTTGAATGTATTTAGAGGTGTCATGCAAAACACTTAAATGATAATGCTTTTCACAAACTTCTCACCAAATATATGGACATAATTATTGTAGATGTAAAGTATTAAATCATAAAATGGAAGATTCTATTAGCAACAAGAATGTCAAGTTGAAAATATTAGTGGAAACACTATCAACTAGCAACACTTAAACTTTATGAAGGTAGAAGTGGATATGGAAGATCCTTTGAAGCTCGACCATAAGGAACACAATGATTTTACATGGATAAATGTGGCAAAAATTTTGCCCTTGATATATACAAAGACATTTTTATAAAAAGTAGTAAAGATAAGATCTATTAGTACGTGAATTTAAATGACCCAACATGCACTAGTGTGTTGATTGACCATTGCACTATACAAAAGAAACAAAGTTGTACTACAAAGAAAATCAAGATGAGATCTATTAGATTTCCACAATCCATACTAATGCTTTTTAATTTCTGGATTTGATTGTGTATAGTTTTTTTACATCAACATTTCGGATCATACTACATGATCCATCATCAGGATGCCAGAGAGAAAAAAACTATTCGCAATCAAATCCAAAAATCAAAAGATACGAGATGAAAATTCTAAATTATACATATTTAGAATACATTATAAACAGTTATAATTTTACTAACAATGAATATCTCAAAATCAAGCACACAACACATGCTAACATAAAAACACAATATTTATTCACCACACAAGTTTATTCATAGGAAATAATGCATGATCATACCCTACAATCATCATTAAAAGAACATCATATCATCATGAAATTCATAATTTCTACTAATCACTTCTTCCCAAATACAATCAGTCTCTAAAATTGCATTTCTAACATTGCTTCATTATGTCTCACACTTTCAATTATATCATATTTTAAATAAGATATCATTATGTTTTACAAAATTTATATACTCACATTTATGATCAAAATCTTAAATTTTATCGATTTAAAATGCACATATATAAACGGATCTCAATTATGAGAAACATCAAAAATCAATCTACCTTCCAAACAAAATCTAGCCTCATTTCAATTGATACAAAATTACATAATTTACATTACTTCAATTTATTAAATTAAATTAAATTAGTATATGATAATTAAATATTAGACCATACTTTAGTAAGGTGCATTTTAATCCCTAGGAGTAAATTATAACCCAACTATAATAGCTAGTATGGAAATGCGTGTGGAAGTACAAAATTATGAATTATAAATTATTTAGAGATATCGATGGAATCAACCAATCCACTTTAATATTGGATGGGACTACCTACCTCCTTTTTGATAAGATAAACTGATTGGCTGATTCGTAATTTGTACACGTGTCATTTTCTTCTTCTAGTCCACGTCAACATTGGAAAGAAACATAATTTCATGGCTTTTCGAAAATATAATAACACCTAAAATACCTTGAGTGAAGACTTCGATTTTCTAAGGTTGTTGGCGCAAAATTTTAAAAAGATGAACGCGTCCACACGGATGCGTTTTTTAGTGAATAAGTTTGTATTAATTTATGAAAAAACATTATTATGTTTACTACATCTTTGGTACTTCTTGGATAGAAATATTTTATAAAAAGAGTGCTAAGTTGTTGTGTATTATTATTTTAGTGGAAGGTGGAGGTAGGTTTCTATAAGAGGGATTTCTTTCTTTTATTTCAAAGGTTCTTCTACGTTATGATTGTATATTTATATTTTATTTTATTTTAAAATTTTCTAAAATTAAATTGAATATAAGAATTGACAAGATTCAATTATAACAATTTGATACTGTGATAGTATTTATTAGTATCTTTATAATAAGGTATTGATACAATCGATTAATTATGTGTTTATTAGAATCATGGTCATCTTTTCTATGTTAAGGAAAGTCATGTGGGTGTCTAGATTAGTCATTATAATTGCAACCACATACGTTCTTTTAGGGAGGGGAAGGATCCTTACTAGAGGGGGAAGATGACACTCAAGAAGCAATACAATGAGTATTTGTTGAATCCTCAATAAGATTATGCATGTAGAAAACTTTCAAGACGACAATATTATCTTGCATCTAAATATGTAGTAATGCATTAAAACAAATAATGACTTTAGAATTTAACAAAAGTGATAACTCGCAAAATATAGAAAACACAATTGAATATTGCTCTTTTTAAATATCGTCCATATTTTTGTGTTCCTTTTTGTTTATTATTTTCTTTCCCAACAATGGTCCCCTTTTTTCCTTTCTTCCATTTTTCCACCTCTCTTAATCTATTTAATCTTGCCAAGTCTACAATTTTACCCATCTCTCCTTGCTCTCTCATGCTTTTATTCATCCTGATGATGGGTCACAGAGTGTGATTCAAAACATTGATGCAAAAATCTAAACACGGCCAAACCCAAAAATTCTTGCAGTAATTATCATGGATTTGGAAATAATTTCTCATTGATGTTGAGTTTAGTCAATCAAGCAAAATAATTATTTTCTTAAAAATATATTGTGTTTTAAAATGGTTGAAGAAATCATAGATCTATGTCCATGCATCATGAGCCCACACAAAAATTAAAATAGGGTTGGAATTTTTTATGTGCCCATAAATAACAAGGATTACAAAACCCTAGACAAGTAAAGCAAGATATGATGGGAAGACTCTAATTTAGAGACACCAACCAGAATGATCAAGCTTAGGCTCTAGAATGATTAACTTTGTTTATATGATTTTTTGTCACTGCCAATTATCTATGAATTGGATATCATATCTATTTTTGATCTTTTGAATCACTAGTGAATCTACAAGCTAGGAGTAACCATTGCACAACTTATAATTATTGAAAGGATTAAAACAATGCCATTTTCAATCCTTCTTTTATGGCTACGTGTATCTAATATCAATTTGGTGAAGCATTTTAGAAAGGACTATCCCTGGATAATCATTTTAAAATATTCATAATCCTAGTTGGATGACTTGGATTTCACCTTGAAAGTATCCCAAGACATCTAATTCGCAATGGTGCTTGAGAAGATGTCTAAAATGAAACACATCCCTTTATAAAAAAATTAATGTTGTGTTAATGGGCCCTTGGTCTATTGGTGAAGTTGAATGGCTAACAAAGAGCCCACTAGGGATCAAGTCTTGTTGAGTGCAAGGATCTGACATCATAAGGGATGAGGCCGAGATTATGACTTGGGTGATTTTGACGGCGTAGATGCCCCTCAGTCCTTGGCTCTAAGCCGAAGAGGCTTTAGGCACGATTGGGCCAGTATCGAGTCCCTAAAAAGTCTATGCGATGGCCTTCACTGGTTGGCAACTCACAAGTTTCGTGCCTCGATGGGTTGTCTCGCAGGTCTGAAACCTCCATCAAAAAAATAAAAATAATTTTTTTTAGTGTTATATGAAGGGAAATGTAGATAAAGTTGTGTCCTAGAAAGTGATCACCACTAATGACATGTTGCTTAATAGAAATATTGGTTTTAAAATAATTTTCATTCTTGGGAATTGAGGTTTGATGATCCTAGATAATTTGGATGGTAAAAATACCTTGAATGTGAAGTAGTTCGTTTATGACGATAACTCTACAAAAGATAAGTCCTTTCCAAGAATGTCTACCACAAGGGAACTTGGAGGAAATGCAATTTCTCTATGACAACATCTAGGTTTCATTCTGTTCAATTGTTATAAGAGTTTTTTATAAATACATAATCTAAAAAATTAAAGCAAACTTATAGTTCCTATTTTACATAAAACTTGACATTTGGATACGAGTTAAATAAACATTTTGTACTTCATTTAAATTATTTGAATACATAGTTAACAATTAAAAAGATACAATCTTAAAAATAAAACTGTGGCAAAGGCTAATGTATGGATTACGCCCAACTCATTGTGATACGGTGGACTATGGAAACATACGGTATTCACTTCATCTGAGAAAACATATCCATATGTCTATCTAGATAAGCATTTGCATTTTTTTGTCTAGTTGAGAAATGTGAAGATAAAAATGAGCACACTTCACCTTTTTACCTGTGTTTTCCACTATATTGCGTGAATGTGATCAATGAAAAATTGCAGCATCTACTTTATCTCATGTAGCTCATACTATTTGTCCCTATTACAAGTGAATGACTTTAATATATAAATACTTCCCTAGTTTAAAACTTTATTACCCCAGTTCTTAGAAATTTCCTATCCCTTGACTAGATTACATCCATGATCATGTTATTTAGAGTGTATTATTGATATAATTTAATACCTCATTTTAAAATAAAATTTTCTCTTTTAC